>JAYKTE010483402.1:0-10105 GCA_036873565.1 Xipholeptos notoides | reverse complement strand
TGTGTGTGTGTGTGTGTGTGTGTGTGTGTGTGTGTGTGTGTGTGTGTGTGTGTGTGTGTGTGTGTGTGTGTGAATTCGTTCCCTATGGACTTCGAAATGGCTGAGCCAATTTTCTTGAAATTTCTCACAATTGTACTTTATGTGTCTGATAGGTGTTGTTTTGAAATAGCCTTGTTATGTATCAAAAATCAATAATTGAAAATATCAGCTTCTAGAAGCTGGAATGCTGCTATGATTAAGTGTAAAACCATGAAAATTTCGATCATGAACACATAACTGTGTTGTAAAGAGTCGTTAGACCATTTGCTTTACACGATGTGGTCTGCAAGTTTTAATCCCACTTGGGGTTTGGAATGGTAACAACATTACATTTCACTGATAAGATTCGAAAGATTGAAATAACTGTCCTGCACTATGTTATACAAGATTTTACATTTAATCATAATGTTATGATTTGATATGTTTTTGGCCATACCTAAAGTTTTCTGAGTTGCACTGGCAATGCAGGGCAATGCTGCTAGTATCTATATGATTAAAAGAACAAATTTTTGAATTTCTTCAATGCCACAGACATGGCCAAATGGGAAATCAACTAAACAGATGCATAAAATATATATATATATAAACACACATAACTGAAACTCTTACCCAGCAACGACAATTTAACTCAAATTTACCCAAACTGTATTTTGAAATCAAAGATTAGTTATCTCAACAAATATTAATTTTTCAAATACTGCCAAAAGATGTGTTTTCTTGCTCTCTCTTAATCAGTATTAACCTCTGAACCAGAAATGAAGGTTTCACTCGTATTTTGAAACCAAGGGCAAGATATCTTGTCAAAAATAAATTTTTCAAATACAGCCAAAAGATAAGTTCCCTTGCCCTTTTTTAATCAGCATTAGTAATACTATGCAATAAACATATAAAAACATTTGGCTAGAAATGAAAATTTTTTGCCAGAAAAATTTGAATCAAAATTTTAAATTCAATAAACCAATATAAGTGAATATTTTGGATGTGATAAAAGACAGGATTTAGAATTCATTCAATAAGAAAGTACAGTTTTTAAAATTAAAAAGAAAACAATCAAGACGATAACAGGGGTTTAATTCCTTAAGGCAAATGTCTAGGGTTTAGAGCCCCCAAAATCATTTTGTCAGGTAAAAAAAAAATTTCTTACACCAAAAATGTATATTTATTTTTAGAAAATATATTTTTTACTTCTTTTTTTATTCTTCACCTTTTTTTATTCTATTTTATTTTTGTACTTATTCTGTCTCTCTAGTTTTTTTTTCTATTTCATCATTTTATTTATTTTCATTATTTTTTTGCTGTTATATTTTATTTTGCATTATTCTTTTTTTTTGGGGGGGGGGTTGCTATTATATTTTATTTTGTCTTTTTTTTTCAATTTCCTGTTTATTAATTTTTCTAAAATTTTATTTTTTTATTATAACTTCATTTTTTGTATTCCCTTATTTTACATTTTTATTTGTTTTCATTTTGTTTCATTAATTCATTTTTTTTTTCACTTTGTTTTTCTTTTATATCTTACAAATTTTTTTATTTTCTATTTTGTCTTTTTTTTTTACTATTTCTTCTTAGCTTAAATTCAATTGTTCCCCCAGCTGCAAAGAATGCTTCATTCACTGGTGCATGAAGAAGCAAAGAGGTTTGAGGAATTTGAGTCAGGAGAACAGATGTCGTGGTGTTGGTTCGATTAACCAAAGTTAGTTTCTTGTGCTGATTTTTCAACAAAAAAAAGCCAAGCAAGTTAAATAAAAGAGAAGAAAAACTAAAACAGAATGGCTCAAAATACATAAGTCTATTTATTGTCACCTGGAAGGGCTTGTCAGAGAAAAAATAGTTGAGAAAAATATATAATGAATAAAACAGAGAGATTTTATGCTTTTAGTTTCAATAATTTACAGGATATATTAACTAATATGCCAAACAGATTATGATAGAGACAAACTCACCATGAGATTCCTGTTATTTCTTTTATCTACTTCTTTATTTTAACTTTACTCTTTTAAGATAATATAACATTTTGTTGTGGCTGTATTTTTGTTATTGTTTTTGAGCTGATAGACAGAATCTGAAAAAGCAATAATAATTCAAATAATTAAAATATAAATAATATAAACAACAATTATGATTATACTTAAGGGCGATTAATAAGATTAAGAATAAAAAAGAAACAGTCTTTAGGTTTAGGGTAATAAGATAGATAGAATAAATAAATAGATAATAATAATGATTATTATTGTTATTTTATTAACAACAACAATAATTACAGTAAATGACAATTTATAAGATCTGGGTAAGGTATTCAGTCAAATGGAATAAGATACATAAAAAAAATAATCATAGAATATAATTTATCTATTTATTGTTATAAAGTTGTTGTGTTTTTGTCTTTTTTATGGAACAACAAATTAATAACAAAATTACATGACACTCCCAAAACAAGGTCAAAGTATATCTATATATACTCCCTGATACAGTCCAAACCAGAGGACTGATCATGACAGAACATGGCATAAAGATGATCTCTAGCCAAGGAATAGTGCACACTAATTTTAAAAGTCAAGGTAAAAGTTCAAGGTCATAGTCTATCAGGGTCATAGCTTATTTATGTAAACTCTCCTACAGCCCAAACCACTTGACCGATCATCACCAAATCTAGCATTATGATGGTCCCCCACTTAGAGATGATGCACAGAATTTTTCAAGGCCAATGTCAAAGGCCAAAGGTCAAGCCTATGTATATATACTCTTCTACAGCCCAAACCACTGAACCGATCATGACCAAACTTTGCCTGATTATGGTCCCCCATTTAAGGATTGTGCACGCCATTTTTCAAGGTCACGGTCAAAGATCAAAGGTCAAGCCTATGTATATGTACTCTTCTACAGCCTAAACCACTGGACTGATCATAACCAAATCTGGCACTATGATGGTCCCCCACTTAGTGATGGTGCACACAATTTTTCAAGGTCAAAGGTCAAACATCCTTTTTTCTTGCCTACATAAACTACGGGTATCTTTGCTAGTATATATATCTATATATATAAAGTAGTAACATTCGTGTGTATGTGTGTGTGTGTTATAAAGAGTTGTGTTACCTATTTATATATAAAAATGATAATCTGTGTATGTCTGTCTGATGAACAGTCACTACCAAATTACTTTTCCAATTGTTGATCTAGAAACTTGAATTTTGATATAGGGGATATGTGGACCAATGGAACAATTTCTATTTGGTTTTGAATGAGAAAAATAACTGCAATGGGTCAAACTAGAAAAATTGCAGGCCCACGGCATAAGCTGTGTGGAAGGTACATTGGTCATTGAAGTGTAAATATAAATGCAGTTTACTAAAATTATTTTCAGCTCTCAAAAATTAAAGTTTTCTAAGAAAGAAAAAAAATCTTGGAATTACAAAAGAAATACATATAAAAATGAACACAAAAGGAGCATGAAAGTAAACCCAAAGAAAAGCTGGGCAATATTGCTAGTTTACAAAAATGCTTCCAAATGTCAGTAATGGGTGCAACTCAAACTAAAATTGCTAAAATTCTTTAATGTAACTAACTCTGTATGTTTGAATAAAATGTAAGTGTTAATGTCTGAAAATGATTTACATTTATTCAGGAGCAATTACAACTGCACCTTGTTTGTTCATGGTAAACAAATATGTTTCTGAAGTAGATTCAACCAGACATTTCTAGATTGTTTCAAGGATAAAATCCACAGGTAAACATATAAAATAAAAAAAATAAAAGTAAATTAAAAAGCTGCTTACTTCACATAAATTCTTACCTGCTAAAATATTCAAAAACAATTTTTTTCAACCAAACATGCTATTTTCTAACTTACATTGTGCTCCTCTTAGAAATTCATTTTGGGTGAAAGAGGGGGGGCAAGCTGATTCAATTGATTTTTTAATTGAAATATGTTAAACTTAAATCTAATTAAGGAAATAGCAGAGAGTAATGCAGGGCGATTATGTTCTCTCGTTTCTGGTTGTTTGTTTGTTTATTTTGTTTACGGGGTTATCAGCCTTTTAGGTCATTTAATGCCAAGAACAATCATTTTTGATAAATTTCCTTTTGTTTTGTTTTGTGTTTTACAGCATATCAACCATTTTAGGTCATTTAATGCCGAGAGCACTCATTTTTGGTAAACGCTATTTTTTGCACACAGATAATTTTTGATAAATGTTTTTTTTGTCAACACAGATTTTTGCATAATACTATTGAATACTATTCAACCCATAGCTTCAGGGATTTATACCTTTCCCAAGAGTATTCCTGCAAATGTGGCTTCTCTTATTTCTTTTCTACTTGTTGATATCCAATAGCTGAACATATACTTTACATTTAATTCTATGGATGGAAAGTTCTTTTTTCTTCTTTCTCCAGCAGTGACAAATTCAAAATCATGAGTGATTATCTTAAAATCATAAGTGTTTTCTTTAAAGGTCATTCAGTGTCACAAACACAAGCCATATAAAATCTTCTGTTTCATCAGAGTTTATTCACACACACATTCTTAAAAATGACTGACAGTTGATTCTGGAATGTTTTTAAGAAAAAGAAAGTGGCCATTTAATGACGGAGACCATCGCCCTCCTTCACTCTTTTACAGGGAGACCAATATTTCATTCCATTTTTAAAGTACTTTTACAGAATTTTTCTGAATCATTGTGCATCAGTTGAACATTGAGGTAATCTCAATATGCATAATTGTATAAGTGACTAGAAGAATTGCCAGACTTTGTTTAGGGTTTGGTTTGATGCTCCTTTTGCGCTCATTTTAATCTGTGTTTTTTGCACTTCCAATATTTTTTAAAGAAAACTGAAAAAATTATTTTAGCAAAATGGATTATATCGACATGACAATTTATTAAATTATTTTTAAAACCTGCATACACACTAGATTAAAGTAGTTTGTTTTGTTAATTAATGTATAACATTTAGTTTCAAATGAATCATATAAAAATATATAATATTTGAATGTAAAACACTACTATATCATATATTTCCCATTGGTGACCAGCAGGGTGTGCAAGTGATTAACACTCATTCATTATATGATCTTGTTGTTTCATGAGATTCTAATTAATAACATATTTAGCCAAATTGCTGTAATGTTTTTATGATAACAGTAATATACTCATTATTCATAAAGATTAATTTGGCATTAAATAAACCATTTTAAGTCTCTATGACTCTTCACAGCAAAAAATAATCTGTTAATAAGGCATGGATTAAAGAGATTAAATTTGATTTTTTTTTCTGTCTTTTAAAATTGTTCATTAAAAGAATAAGTTTTGTCTGATATCTGTTAGTTCAAGAAGTGCTAATTTGCCAATGACATTATCTATCAAATAAAAGATTCAACGTCAAGTTTTGTTGTTTATTTTGTTTTATAGCATATCAACCCTTTTAGGTCATGATAAAATATTAAAAAAAGCATTTATTGTTTTGGTAAGAGCTTATTCAGAATTTTGTAATGTAATTTGTGTTCCACGGACAGAGACTTTATGAAAAAGTAAAAAGAAATGCTATTAAAATGATGAAGCTTTTACAGGGTTCTATGACGACTGCTTTCTAGACATCTGCTCCTCCCAGACAACTTCCGTGTCACAATTGCCCCTGGGACAATCACTCCCGTAGGATAACTGCCCTCTCTTTAAAAATATGAAATATAAAGAAATACATAATGAGTTTAATTTTTCGATAAAAAATGTGGTAAGTGTTAAAAACGTATTTACAAATTGGAATTGTTTTTATATTTTCTACAAATATTGACCTACTGGAGAAATCAGATTAATAAATCGCCACGTGTTCTTTTTCTTCGCAAAAATCACTGACAACGACACGGAATCCGTCTGTTCTCCAGAATCAATCTGCCCACTGTCGCCAAAAACCGACCTTTTTATCATGCTTCGGGCTCATTTGCATATTCGGATAAACTCTCGCGAGATTTACCTACTCACTTACTCAGTCAGTTCTTCAATGTACATGCCTCTCTTACTCTTTTCTTCTATCCCCTCTCCCTCTCCCTCTCCCTCTCTCTCTCTCTCTCTCTCTCTCTCTCTCTCTCTCTGTTTTACTTTCTTTATATTACATTTTCTTCTTCCTGTCAACCGCGAAACAACGTTCCCTTTTTCTCGGTTAACCGTTTATATTTTGCCCAAACATAGCTCAGTCGGTACAGCATCAGATTTTTAAGATAGAAATGAAGGCAACCAAAAGGTCTTGAGTTAATCTTCAGAGTGTGACACCTTACATACAAATTTTAAAAAGTAACAAATAACCCACATATCTGTCAGAAATGTAAGAGAGATAAATAATATAGCACATTTTAACCAAAGAAAAGTGACAGCTATGAAATAATGAATGTATTTAGTTTGAAAAATTGGTAGGCTACACAATGTTTTATTAACAAACCTTCTGTGGTGTTTATTTTTAGCATTATATCCCTAGCATCAGTACTTGCAATAGATAGAGTGAAATTATTAGTAGGCACACTATAAAATAACTAATATATATAAACTAGCCATATCATCGTTTGTAGAGATGAGGCTGACATCACGTGAGGATGGTGTCACACGTGAGTTCTTTTTTTTTTTTTCTCCACATTCTTTTTTTTTTCAGCAGCCATGATGGCTTGACATGTCTATACCGAACTCTCGGCAAAAAAAACAAGCTTGTTATTTCAGGCACCATCGTGTAGCCTATTATAATGAAGTGTAATTTATTACATAACAAGCAGTCTGTCTGTCTGTGACAGCTTTTTGTTTCCTATGCACGCCTACATTTTTAAGCTACACCGTTCACATTTTATGTAGGTATAGATCGGTTGTTAAACTAAGTCAACGCATACTTTTTCATCTCAAGGTCACTACATGACCCGCCCACGCGCACCATGGACAAGCCAATTTTTGCACTAAAAAGCACCTTTGATCAACGCCAAAATTTTCAATGGTGTAAAGAGCAACGAGGGTTAACAGGAGTGGTGTCGATTGTGTCGATGCACTGCATGGTTTGGAAGTCGAATCTTCGCTGAACGTTTGGATGGTATGGTTAAATCTGCGTTCAACCATTCCTTCAGCTGAAGAATTTTTATTTATTTTGCTCATTTAAAAACCTGTTAGGGCACCCTAGTTTAGTCTATTATAATGAAATAAAACTGGACACATAGATGATTTTAATATAGATTACAATTTGTAAATTTTCAAGAACGAACAAGAAAAATTAATGGTCACAGTTGAATTAATTTACAAGATTTGAAACCCAGCAGCCATTTTGAAGTTAATGGCTAATCCGTTAGTCAATGCAAAGAAGAGAGAAAAGGATTCTTTTTTTTTTTATCATTCTTCATTCCGTTTGGTTTTGGGTTTTTGTTGTCTTTTTGGAAGGCAGTAATTTTTATCACATTCATATATCATTTTTGTCCTCTTCCGTTCACTTATCCTGTTTATTATTATTATTATTTGGCGATACTATTTTTATTTCACGATATTATTTCACAATATTTTTTCAATTTTACGATATTTCATTTATTTTGCGATATTTCTTTTATTTCACGATGTTTCTTTTAACTTATGATATTTCTTTTATTTTGCGATATTTTCCCTATTCCTTGACGGCCTTTTTATTTTCTTTCCTTTTTTTTTTTTCTTTTGTTCTTTCTCTTTCCTCATTGATCTTTAGTATAGACAAAATCAATGTCAGGAATAAAATATATTTTTTCGCTTTTGCATCTCAAACGAATAATGACAATTAGGTGTACTTCCTTTCTTTCCTTTCTTTTCCTTTCTCTTTCTTTTTTTCTTTACTTTCTTTCATTGTTTCATTTTATTCTTTGTTTCATTCTTTTCTTTTTTCCATTTTTCTTTTTTTCATTTCTTTTTCTTTCTCGTTTCTCCTTTTCTTCTTTTTCTTTCTTTCATTTCTTTCTTTCATTCATTTCTTCCTTCCTTTTTTCTTTCTTTTTCGTTATTTTCTTTCCTGTTTTCTTTTTCTTTCTTTTTTTTTCTTTCTTTTTATCTTTTTCATTATTTTTCCTATTTCATATTTCTTTCTTTTTTCCAAATTTTCAATCTTTTCTCTTTTTTTTCTTTCTTTTTTCCCCATTTTTTTCTTCCTTTATTCTGAACCAATAAACTACCTTTAAAAAGGCGTTAGATAGTTATTACAAATAAACCTAACAAAGAACCAGATTACCACAACTAAAAATAAAAACTTAGCCCAGATAATAATAATCAGGAAAAAACGTTGTTTCGCCAAAAGCTAAGATGAAGGCTTCCCCTTTATTTCTCTCCCATTTAAGCAGATCATATTAGTTTGACCAAACCAGCTGAGGATCAAGCAATAAAATCCTCATCGTCTCCACTGATCCTTGATTGAATCTTTATCTTGCTCGTTCTGCTTCAAGCAGCAAAACAAAATAATGAAATGAGATGCCAGATTTAACAATAAAGAAAAAGACTATGGAGAAATTAGCCCACAGTACAAGTAAGTAACCAATGTAAAAGTTGATACGTGGTATAATACGTAGTAGCGAAGTAAATAGCATTGAAATGCAGTGGGATTTTAGCTTGAGTCTTCGTTCATTATGGACAGTCTAGTCTAATTATGCTCGGACTAAAGCTACAGCAAGAAAAGTAGAAGTGGTAGAAAGAGTATAGAAAATGTTGAGAGTGTCAAATAATTATTAGTAATTCCTCCTCCCTTTTTCTTAGTGGCCTTATTTTAATGATCTTTTTTATCATTATTAGAAATATTATACGACGCTGATAGGCATTAATAAACGATTGAGGAAATTGTCAATCTACGAATATAGAGAATCAATAAGCTTGTTGTGCATAAGCTAAAAATTGATGCGTGAAACTGTCACTTTATGTAATGATTGATCTTTACATGCATCACCAGAAAACGTGCCGACTTAAGTAATTGCGCAGGATTATGAAAAGACCAATGTGTGTGTATGTCTGAGTGTGTGTTTTTGTTTTACAGCATATTAACCTTGTGTGAGCGTACGTGTATTTTTGGTTATAGTAAAAGTTTTAGTCCTGAATATCAAGTAATTTTTAAAAATCAACTTGAGACATTAATGATAATTTTTGGACAAAGATTATTTATTAATTTATAGAGAAAAATTCTTGAAAACTGACTAAATCTGACTCTCTTGCGACATTTTACGACCTCTTTCTGACTGACTTCTCTCTGATTTGTCTCTTCTATCCTCTATAGCTCAAGCATAACTGAAATACATTCACTAAAACCTAATTTGCATTAATCTTAGAAAAATTGATTATTTACATTTTTTTTACAATTATTCAAAACAAAATCCCCAGGCAATATTTAAATTCGACGGGGTGCTTTTTTCTCTTCGTTCCCTAGGCAGCGATATCAAATTGACAACTGTTCTTTCTGTGACTTATTTTAATTTATTTTATTTTCAATTTATTTGTTTTTTTATGATTTATTCTAGTTTAAAGTTCGACACATCTAAAAAGAAAACACGCTATATAACTCAAAACAAAACTGCAAATAATTTTAACTTATTTTTATTTTACACCTCCAAGCAACAGTTGATATATCGGTGATGTCGTTACTATTGGTCTGCTTTGTTGTTATCAGGTTTCATTTGCTCATTTTATACGGTAGAAATTTAATATAAACACTACTATCAAGGGCCTTCGGGTTTTCGGGGAGCGCTTGTAACACTCTTTGAAAATCCCAGTCAAAAACCACTACATTCACTTTTTCGCTGTCTCGGGCAGATGAGACTCGTTAACTCGGAGAGTAATTCATTTAGGTGAAGGGCAACACTGATTACAAAAGCCCAGGGTTATAATAAGCACATACAAATGACCTTGTGCCTAACTTGGGATGATGCCCGACCAGACTATGGTTTTTTCCAAAATATATATATATAGAGAGAGATAGAGATCGAGTTGACATCTGTAAACCGCGATGTTGGCCTTACTACTAGGACTAATTTTTCTCTCTGTATTTCTGTTTCTGTTAATATAATACCTCCTTCTTAAAATCCTTGACCGAGATTTTTCTTAGTGACCAG
>JAYKTE010483291.1:0-10105 GCA_036873565.1 Xipholeptos notoides | reverse complement strand
GAGAGCTAGGCGAGACTTTGGGGCGAAGGCTAGGCGAGAGTTGGGAAAGCGAGAGCATTTAACCACTCTCGAACCAGGAACACGTGACAGCACATGCTGACAAACACCGCTCGATTTTTCCCTCCGCCAAGCGTTCAACATAGATTAGCTCCACACATTCCGTGGTAGCTAGAGCCTGTTTAATTTCTATAGACAACATCCATCTAAGAAATATCCACACCAAAGTCTTACTTAGTGAGCCTTTAACAGAAAACTTATGTTAAATAAGTTTCTAAACTTGGTCTGATTACCTCGTAAATACCAACCGAAAAAATCTAAATACTAATTTCTGAACACAAAAACTCTTTAACATTATACTTTCTTAAACTTTTCTGAGCGCCATGTAAATTAAATTTGCAAACAATAAAAGTGTGTTAGTTATGATATAAACTACTGACAGGCAAATTTGTGGTAGTGGGGGTTAACGTTTGCTCTCTTTAAAAATCTACCAAAAATCAGGCAATTTATCGTTTCTGAAGTGAAGAATGAATAATAAGTGATTATTTCTTTTCGTTATCAATATAAAAATATACTTTGTTTGTCTACATACCTTCATTTGAGCGTAGAAAAATCCAACACAGAGCATATACTTCATGTTTGGTGGGGGAGGGAATACGAATTTTATAGGAAAACAAAACAACAAAAAACGTCAGGCCTTCGTAACCACTGATTGAAATCCGAAATCTGAATGTATTTAACTTTTTTATCTTTGTGTATAGAAGTGTGAAACTTGTTGAATATGTTATTAAACTAATTATCTTCCATATTAACATACAAAAATATTTTCATTATTTATTTATTTACAAAAAGCAATAACAAACGGGATATTTAATAACCTTAAAAATAAATTATAACATTTTATTTTAGAAAGGACAAACTAACCAACATACAATTAAATAGGGAATGTTTTGAAGAATCTATAACAAAAAAGAAATAAAAATACCAGAGATGGAGTAAAAAAAATCACATTTAATTGTAAAATGTTCATTTATGTGAGGTATAGTAATTTATTGTGATAGAAAGGGGCTAAAACAGTTATCCCCCTTTGCATGTTCGGTTCCATTAAAATTTCAAAATTCATGGAAATGCCTAATAAAGATTTAGACACATATAGGCTCTCATACTATTAATGTCATTACATTCCAAAATGGCGTCTGCTTTTATGTGGTGGGTAGATTTCGGTGCTTAATAAAAAATGGAATTATTTGAAATTTAGATAGTTATATTCTAACAGTTTTGCATATTCTTATAGAAAACCATCCTAAATATAATTTAGACATAGTAAGTAGTTTAATTGACTTTAAACATTTGAAAAAGGTTACAATATTGTTTACGTTCAGCGAAATATTAGGCCAAGCACGTTTTTAAGGACACTTTTAAAATTTACAATTCTATTAAAAATTATAGAATAGGTATCATATTATTCTGATTTTAATATGATAAAATTCATGGCATTATATTTCTGGAAAAAGTAAAAGTTGTTCATAAAAAAAATGGATTCTAATATATATTTTAATTGGGTTTTGAAAAAAGCAATTAGGCTATTGCCGGTTACTAATAAAACAAATATCTGAACACAAATACAATTACAAAATTACTTTTTAAGAGTTAGAAAAATCTATGTTAATAAAGTGTCTACACTTGGTCCGATCACCTTGTAAATTAAATCTGCAAAATATAAAAATGGGTATGCCGTGACAAAAACTAATATCTGAATATAATACTCTTACAAAATTACTTTTTAAGAGTTAAAAATCTTATCTGCAAACCTTTTCTACACCTGGTCTTATCACTGTATAAATTAAATCTGCAGAGATAGAAGTGATTTAGCCATGATAGAGACCAATGTCTAAACACAAATATTTTTGAAAACAAATACCTACACCAAAAAGATACCTTGTTTTCAAAACAGACAAACACATGCTGATATGCCTTTAAACTCTACAACCATACACACAAGCACACAAACAATTAAAAGAATATTACACAATGCAATCAATGCATCCTCTATGCATTGACTTATTTCTTTTCAAGTAGCCTAGAGAAAAAGTAGGGGGGAAAAGTAAAATTGATTTCTATGTATTTTGGTTTCAATCCTTGGATTTTGAAGTTGCCAGAAAAGAAAAACAACACAAAAGGTTTTAAATCAATAAAGAAAAGAAATAAAAATAAAATAAATGATATTCATGTTATTCTTATTATTTTTTTCTTGTGCACATAAAAGAACGCGGAGATAATTGCTGACCCAAATCTTATCAAGTTAACATTGTAAGGTAAGAATAATACTAGTTTTGTCCAGGGGTGGGTGTTTGTTCGCTTGTCCTCGTTCGAGATGAGCACAGACAATGGAATTAATAAAAGATGTTCTCCAGGCTCCCAGAGAAATTCCAAGCTTTTGTCCATCTTTTAACTCAACATTTCTTGAAAGTTATTTCTTTCTTCCCGAAACCTGTTTCACATTGTATCAGCTATTTACTTATATTTAGGTTAGGGTTAGGATTATATTTAACCTCGAGCAACGAAAAAGTTTTTGTCTTTCGAAACTTCGAGTAATTTTTATTTCAATTTATCTCAATTAGATCAATTTTCATCCAAGAACCACGGGTTTTCTGATGAATAAAAAATGTCTACCCGAAATTTTCTTTAGTAGTTTACTAGATGCATTCCACTGCTTTTTTCGCGCACCAAAGGTTGCTTTGATGGTCCATTTGTGTTCATTTTGATATCTGTTTTTTGTAATTCCATTTTTCTTTCTTTCTAAGAAGACTACCGTAATTTTTTAAAGATCAAAATTATTTTAGTAAACTGTGGTTATACGGTCACACATTTCCAGCGTAGACCCCCGTACTGCAGATGTGACTTGCCTGCAAAGACCCAATTTGTGACTCCTTGGCAAATATTTTTAGGCCTAAAACCAAATTGAATTTGTTCCACACTCTCACATACCCCATATATCAAATTTCGTGTCTATAGACCAAACATTCGCAGTGTAGTCAAGTATAAAAATTTTATGATGCAGGCAGACAGACAGACAGTATCATTTTTATAGAAATATAAACTGTATAGTATCATCAATGCAGATTAAGAAACGGCGGGAAAATTCGTATTCACTATATTACCCTTAACAGGATACCTTAAAATACAATATTGGTAAGGACGAGTTAAATCGTTATTGCTGGTTAAGGAGTTAAGAAGAGGTTTGGCGATGGTTTTAACATAGCATTTGGGTAAAGACAAGTTATATCGTCATTGCCAGGTAAGATATTAAACAAATTTGTTCAATTATAGTGGGGAGGGCAATTGTCTTTGAAAAATCATATAATTCTCTACAAAAATGATATATTCACACATGGTTAGCTACAGTTATTTTCTAATTACTTTTAGGCTTCCTTGTCACCGGCAGTAAATAACTAGCTTAATGTTAATTTGACTTACTTGGGAACAAAACTATCCAAAATTTCTGCATCTAATCATAGATTAAAATTAAAATAACAACTCAATTAATGCAACTAAATTTTGATTGGGTAAAGTTACAGAATATTTCTTAAGATTTTATAGACAATCTTAAAAAAAACGCCGCCACTTTTACATGCACTGAAAAGTGACTTTTTGTTTGGTGACAGGACAGCCTATATTTTTTAAGATTGTAATAACAAATCAATTAATGCAATTAAATTTTGCTTGGAAAAAATTTATGGAAACATTTCTTTTGATTGTTATACACAATATTCTAAAATAAAAAAATACACTTGGACAATATGTAACTATAACAGATATTTTTTCGGTGACTAGACAGCCTAGAAGTTTCATCGTCAATTCTCTTGGCTTCCAAAAGCTAAACAATTTATAATAAATCAAATGACATGTCTTCATCCCTTCAGCAATATTTTCAACTCTCCATTTAGGAATTCGTTATCAAATACCTAGCGAAGCCTAACAATACAGTAATTATTTTTTCGATGGCTCGAACGTAAATAAGGAAGGCGTATTTTTCTCATTATTGTCATGACTTATTTCCTAACATTATTAAAAAGTTGCTAAAACTGTTTAAGCGTCGATAAACTTTAAGATAATATTTGTAAAAGATGAGGATGAAGACACTTTATTGAATGATGCCAAACAAAAGTTTAAAAAAAATGAGATTCATGTTTCGCCGTACATCTTACATAACTACGAATATCTATCGATTATCAACCTATCCGTCCATATCTCTATCTAATTGTATGTATACATATGTATTCTTGCATATATATATATATATATATGTATCACTATTATCCTTATAAATAGTATATTAGAATGTCTAGCAAAAGGCGGTTTTAATTGCTTTTCATATACGCTTATTTGATCATGGTGAATTGTAATGAATTTTAGTTTACTTTCCATTTTCAACCCACAGATTAAATTGTATTTCACAGTGATTTTTGGACGTATATTCAGAGACATATAGAAAGAGGTTGCTGAAAGAACACACGGCGAAAATGTACTAACTGTGATAAGCAATTGTCGAAAACAAGATTTATATTATGAAAAAATGATAACATTTTGTCTAAAAAGGGACATATAGTTTCGAAACACGTGCAGCGAAATACAACTGTTTACTATTGAATATAAAACTAATCAAAATAAACGTACATGATTGCTTTTCTCAGAATTTTAGCTATATAGTTTCTCTGGTAAAAGCCCTTTCTCATATATATACACACGCATTTATATATACATACATCAGGTGCCCCAAAATGTCTTTGCCGGTTTTTATGAAGGTAATTAAACATTCGCAGTTTAAGTAGTTGGTGTATTTATTCATCAAAATATGAACCCTCGCATTCTATGACCTTCTCCCAACGGTTCAGCAGCTTAGTAATGCCATTTTTGATAAGTATTTTGTTCTACTCCGCGAAAGTTATGGCCCTCCATTTTCAAGTCATCTTTAATATTGAATGCTCTGTTCTTTATATGATTATCTAAGCTCAAAAACAAATAGAAATCTGTTGGAGAGAGGTCTGGTGAATACGGTGGATGGAGCATAATCTCCCAGTTTAGTTCTGCTATTTTGGCGAGGGTAATTTTTGCAACCTGTGGTCGAGCATTATCTTGGAAAAACAAAACTTGTCTTCAGTTTACTAATGCATGCTGTTTTTTCAGCAAATATTCTTTAACTCTTGCAAGTTGTTCACAATATTGTTAGCATTAATGATTTCTCCCGTTCTTAAGAACTCATAGTGAATTATTACTTAACATGTCCACCAAACACAGAGCAAATGTTCTTTTTTGAAATAGTGGTCCCTTTGAATTGTGTGGCAAAGGAACCCCCGGCAATAACCAATCATGTTTCCTCTTAAAGTTTGTATACATTACCCACTTTTCATCACATGTCATAATTCGATCAAAAAGGGGTTATTTTTTGTCTACTGAGATGAGAAGAGATTGTAAGCCTTTGCAGTTGGTTTCCTGGCGTTAATTCATATGGTACCCATCAGCTTATCTTCAATCTATTTCCCAGCTGGTGCAAATGAAGTCTTATGGTTTCATCACTTACATGAAACCTTGAACCTAGTTCTTGACAGGTTAGACGTAAATCTGACCCTACAGCTGCCTTTAAATCGTTATTGTTTAGAGATATTTGTCTTCCAGCTTGAGGCTCAACTTCAAGGGTTTCATTGCCAGAAGGAAACTTTTGAAACCAGTTTCGTGCAGTTCTTTCCCTTACTGCACCATCATCAAATGCTGTAAATAACTTGCGAGAAGCAGATGAAGCACTTGTGCCAAGTTTAAACTCATACAATAGACAAGCACGGATTATCAATTTTTTATCAGTTATATTTATGGTCTGAAATAAGAAATAAAATGAAATTAGTCATAAAAAATTATAAAAACTGAGACCATTAAAAAATTTACTTGTCAATACAAGTTGGTTTCTGCATAAATATGCTTGTTAGTAATGAAAAAGAGGGGCCTAATTTAAGTCAACAAAAATCAGAAAATACTTTTTTGGGCACCTGATATAATATTAATATAATATTAATGTCTATATCAATATGATATTAATTATTATGTATAACTCTACTTTCTTTATCAATAAAGGATATTTCAACTGAAACCAAATAGTTTATAAGTGGTTTAAATAAAATGAATATTTAGTCCAAACCAGGCTTTTCTATAACTGTTTTTCCATGAAGAATTTTTAAAAACTAAACCTGATTTTCCTATAAACTTTTTCTCTACGAAAATGTTTCAGGAAAAGCAATATTTTCTATAAGTTTTTATTATTTATGAAGTATTTTTTAACAAAAGTTGATATTTCTACAATTTTTATTTACATGCCAAATGTTGAACACATTAATGTATTTTTCAAATAAAATGTCTCCATGAGAACATTATTTCAATAAAAACAGTTTTTACTACATATTGTTACACTACGAAAAACGTGATTTTTCTTCAAATTAATTCTCTTTAAAGAAGGTTTCAATAAAGACAGATTTTTTAACAGAATCATTTTTTTTCACAAAATCATTTTTTTACAAATTATTTAGCATAACTGTCTTTAGAAACAAATGAATCCAAAGGTGGATGGTAAAATTTGAAAGGCTTACTTACTTGCGAAAATTCTTTTTCTTATCTTTCCAAATCTAAAAAATGGGTGATTTTTCATTCTTCTGGTCTTCTATTGGCTGGAAACGAAAGGTGATTGAACACGAAGACATAGAATGAAGTTCACCGATGTTTATTGATATGTTGTTTACACTAGAGTCATTTCTCCCTCTCTGGTCCAAAATCTGATAACTCACAACTTATATTTAACGGGAAACTTCCTAAGTTGACCGAAACAAATACGGCAAACTTCGCCAATACAAGTGGGTGACAATATTATGTCAAACATTGATTATTTCTCTAAACAGTTTTTCAGCAATACCTAATATCTTTCACCAAACTGTCTGTCGATCTAGAATAGTTTGCTATTTTTAACATATATCATTATTCATTGTAATTACAGGTGTTTTTATATTTTGATGCATACATCAATGGACTAGAGCGAAGGTGGAAGAGTGGCGAAAGCTTGGACTTTGGAATCGTATTATAAGAATTCAAATCCCAGTGAAAACCATTAAGTTAGTTTTCAGTTGCCTTTAACACGGAGGAGTAACTCATCTATATGTATAGATAACACTGATTCCAAAAACCCAGGTAGATGAGGCCTGTCAACACAAAAAGATTAACTCGTCCAGATGAAAGACAACACTGATTCCAAAACCTGGGTGGATGAAGCCTGTCAAATCAAGGTAAATCAAGGTGAATCCAGGCGAAGGGCAACGCCGATTCGGAGAAGGTAATTAGTACGTAAAATCTGGCTTTGTGAGCAACTTGGTTTGGTCCTCAACAATTATTTATCATACACCAATAGAGACAAGAAATTTCAACTAGTTGGCGATGAAAAAAGAATAGAAATACCTATTCGAAACATTTAGCTATTTTTATAAACACATATCGTTATTCTTTGGAATCACAAATATTATCCTCTTTGAGTAAAAGTATCGATTGGGATGTTTTTTACTCACATAAGAAATGATAAAGTGAAAAAAAAAATGTAAATCAAAAAGGCCCCAAAATTGGTAAGTAAAAGAAAAATAAATCAGAACGACAAATAAAGTAATGAGAAAAGTTATAATTAATGTAATATGAAGGAAAGAAGAAACGCCTGTCTGATCGACTTTCGCTAGTGGAACGAATTTGACTAAATAGATTGATGCATACATGAACGATTTGGCAAATGACTAAATTGACGTTTATTTTGTTGTTTGTGTCCACACTGGCAGATCAGCAACGCCAGAGACTAAGCCGAGTCGTACAATCAATTCAACCGCTCAAAAGAAGAAGTCAACTAACTCCTGATTTATCACGATAATCTTCTAGTTTAACCAAATCCTCAGCAATCACGTTTGGTTCAGCTCCAAAAACAAAAACCGTGTGGGTATTAGGGGAATGATGCCATGCACTTGAATATTAAGTTTTAGTTGCGAGAAATTTATTTATAAATTAGTATTCTGCTGTGTTCAGAACTTTAAAGGAGTTTTATCACAAAGTTCCAGACGTTAACTGGTATTAGAAAAGTATGAAAACAAAACTAACTCTAGCCTTTTCTATAAATCAAACAAATTTTGAAAAATTAAATAAAGAAAATTTAAATAAAAAGTAAAAAAATAAAATTAAAAAATAAAATTAATAAAATAATTTTAAAATGGAAAATTAAGATTATTTAATAATTAAGAAAAGGAATAAAATAATTTTGAAAAATTAAAAAATAAAACATAGAATTAAAAGTATAAAATTAAAAAGAAAAATGTCTACCTTGGGTGTATTCAATCGTTCAAGGTTTAACAATGCCAATCAATTTTACCTACGAAAAGTAATGCCTCATACATTTTTATTTCGGCCGAATGGATCAGAAGGGATTGTAAAATGCATTGTTATAATGACTAACCTTATACATTCATGACCTAAATGCATCATACCTTTGTTGCAGATATTGTCAGTGTGAGACTAATAAAACGACCCCTGTTTCTGACGTACGTTAGAACCAGCGATGTGTTATTGATTCATCCATAGAAAAAAATAATTGAATCGATCAACACTCAACGGAGCTTCTTGAACGTTCACGAAGCCGATGCAGTTGATGTCAGCACAGTTAAAAGATGGATTCATTGATTTCAAAGTGGCGACGGAGGTATGAATGACAAATTTTCGCTTTGCACGCGAAAATCGACCTCCTCGTTCATAGCTGGAAAAGTGCATTGAGAATGCTGGTAACTAATAATAATTAAAAAAATTTTGAAGCACAATACCTGTCTCGTTTTAATGGTACCAACTCCGTCTTTGTGGCTCTTTAATTTGAATAAAAACTTTAAAAAGATAGGTGGCATTACTTTTTGAACGAATCTCCTGGATGTGTATAGATATATTCAGAATGCCTCTTGAATTTCTTGGACAACTTATTTTTAAAAGAATGTAGGTTGTTTTAAAAAAAAAGAATATAAAAACAACAACAATTGTTTTTTTATGAAATATTCAAAGTGGCGTTTATTTCAAATCTAAAAGTTTTCTAGCATTTTAAACCCTAATCTCATAAAAAATGATGCCAATTTAAATCTTCTCTAGAGTATGGATGCATTTTAACATCAATGTTTATTTTAGAAACGTGTTCTTGTCAGCAGAAACATTATCAATATATTTGAAAGTCATTCAACAATATTTAATAAAGAGTACATACGTTTAAAATAATCGATGTTTTCCCTTTACATTCTTTTAATTTAAAAAGAAAAATGAATTTTAACCATCAATCTTTTTCAATTCAAAATAATAAAGACATTAGAATAAAAAGATTTCTCGTAGTTTACTTTACCGTTGCTCCGATAATTTTGCTTCAACATTCATTATGTACACGTTTGTTCGTCCTGATTATAGTTAACTATAACTTAAACATCTAAATGCAAACGATAAAATTATTCTTTTTTGAATGCGAAGTATTATTCTTACTTTCTTTATAATTCTCAGACTAGGCTTCCTTATTTACTTCCATACATACATATTGAAACGTTTCATCTTTATACTACTCAGACTGAATTTATATCTAACTAAATGAATAATCGATTAAGACAAAACCGAATGGTAGGTATACTGATCAATATTGCTTGAGTTTTACGTTTGTCATGTCTATATTAGTAAAATGTGAATATTGTCTGTTTTACAAAAAATATAAAAGCAAGAGCAAACATGCTATTAGAATTCCACGCGATGAAAATAGTAAAACTATTTTCTAAATAACTATTGGCTAAATTTAGCACAGGTATCGTGACGAGGTTGACTGTAGATCAACACTTGAATGATTACTTAATTTCAGGAAGAATTAAGCATTGATGAAAATATATACGTGAATGAAATCTTTGTTGGTTCTGTCCGCCATTAATAATTAAATGATAAGGGTTTATCCGAGGGTAATTTTATTCTTTTGATTGTATGTAATGTTACGTTTCATATATCGCTAGGAGATTGGTTTAGAAATATATATATA
>JAYKTE010483180.1:0-10106 GCA_036873565.1 Xipholeptos notoides | reverse complement strand
ATCGGCAAGAAATGACCTAAAAGATGGATATGCTGTAAAACAAAACAAACAAACAAGAAACACACACACACACACACACACACACACACACACACACACACACACACACACACACACACTAGTCTGTAGAGAAAAGCGTAGACATGAAGCGTAGACATGAAGCGAGACTGTCAATTTCTCGACTGTGCAGTCATCAGATTATATATATATTTATGGTGGAGTATGTGGTAATATATATTTATATTTAGGCAGCGAAGGTAGAGCAATGGTAAAATCTTGGTCTCTGGAATTGTACCATTTTTTACGTGTGTGTGTGTGTGTGTGTGTGTGTGTTTGTGTGTAAAAGTGTGTGTGAACACACAAACACAAACACATAAAAAGGCGGGGAAAACCAGCAAATAAATAATTCTACCACCGTTTAACAGCAGCAACATCATACAACAAACAACTCGAAATGCAACACCAGCATCCTGAAGGAAGACCGAAAACGTTTGGGCAGTTAAGGGAGTATATAAGAACTAAGATTTACGATTCTTTCATTACGATTCTCTTTAATTTTTAAGTTAATCGCTAATCGGAATCGTTAATCAATATTTTCCTGGAATCGGAATTGGTATCGGAATCGGACAGAATTCAGGAATCGTCCCAACACTAATATATATATAAATAATATATGATACATACTTTGTCGAGTACTAAATCAATTTTGACACAAGACCAGTCTTACGTTTTCATAATTTTTCCAGACTTTTTGGAATCGTTGCAATATTTTACCAAGATGAGTTACTCACCTTAAGTTAACGGGGCCTTATTTACCAAGATATTTTGGAATCAGTGTTGTCGTTTACCTAGATGATATACTCCCCTTGAGTTGACGGGACTCATCCACATTGAAATGAGATTTGATAAGTTGTATATCTACATAATGACAAAGAGAACGATAGAAGTCTACCTCCGTGGATCGAATATAGGGTTATGTCCTAAGTTCTGTGAAGGGCGCTGATAACTACATAAAAGTTCTCGTGTTCGGTGACCTGAAGAAAAAATTCGCCGGCCGAAACATTGTGAAGGTAACAGGATAGAGATGGGAGGAAGAGTTCCAAAAATGGATGTACATATTTTTAATTCGTTTTAAACGAAAACTAATACGATTCAAATTTTACTGAACAATTAGGCTGTCCCAAAAGTTCGTAAACACTATGAAATTTTACTCAACAAGTAATAACAAAAACAGCAAAAATTATTCCTCAAAATAAAAAACATCATTTTCCAAGAGTTTCTGCCATCGATCTGCAAGCTTTCGGATCTGGAATCAACTTTAAATCAAAGAATTCTTGACACGCTCCTTCGATCTTTTCAGACAACTTAATAGTATATTTTTCCTGCGTAAATGAAACAGCTGTAGTATCAGATAAAGGCTCTATTACAAAAATGAATCAATAAAAAAACCCTCCGGCACTTCGGGTTCTTATCTTTAATAACCCAATAACATAAATTTCAGTAGAATTTCTGGCTCACAGTCATAAATCTAAATATCTCTCTCACACACTCTTTTTCTCTTTTTCTCTATGGCTGTATCTGTCTCTGTCTGTTAGTCTGTCTGTCTGTCTGTCTCCCTTTCTTTCTCTCTCCTGTAACCTAGACATCTCCATCTTTCTCTCTCTTTGGTTCTCGCTTTGTCTCAATCTATTTATCTCGCTCTATATATCTATCTATATATCTATTTATCCATCTATCTATCTTTTTCTTTCAATCTCAAAGATATGCCATCAAATTTTAAATTAAACTTAAGAAAACCAAACAAGAAGATTATGGAATGTTAAAGGAGGCCTATGGGGATCAACAAACCAGTCAAGCAAATTTCTATCGGTGGTTTACCAGATTTTCTGAAGGAAATGAATAGGTTGAGGATGAACCCAGATAAGTACAATCACACAGTACACGAAAGGAGGAAACATTGAGAAAGTGCAAAGATTAGGGGTGCAAGACCGTTGGATAACTGGGAGGATATCTGAAGCTGTTGGTATTAGTATTGGCAGTTTGGGGAATGTTCTGACAGAATATCTGAACAACCACAAAGTCATTACTTATTGAACATCTCTGACCTAGCGCCGTCAGAGAAGCTAAAAGATGCAACTGAAAATTAACTGAAGGGACAACTGAAGAAGGACTTTGAGGAGGTCTTCCAGGATTGTAAGATACGCATGAAGAAGAGTGTAGATGCGAGAGGCCATTATTTTGAAGAGGACAAAGTTTTGTAAGCTTATGAAAATAAATATTATCACTCATGATATTTTCTCATCACTTATTGAACATACCTTGTAGATATATATTCTTCTCTTCTTCCCCTTCTACTTATCTCCGCCTTCATCGTCGTCGTCGTCATCATTATCATGATCATCATCAACGTCATCAATATGATGATCGTTGTCAACAGCAACTTCATAATCATCGCATCGTCATCACCATCTTTACCGTCAGCATGATACTTATTAATACGAGAGTCGTTCCATCTATTTTGAAGATTATTTTTTCAAGTTGAAGACCTACGAAGCTGGGACTTGTACCATTAAAACAAAAAACTTTAGTGCTCCAGAGTTTTTTTTTATACAAAAACCATCTATCATCAATTGTGATGATATCAACATCGATTTCTGGCGACAGAGATCTGAATGACAAACACGCTTCGGGCGTGAAAATGGACCTTTTCGTTAATCACTGGCGAATAATTTAGAAAATATGTAGAAAATATTCTGGTGCACAAAAAGTCACCCGTTTTAATGAAACCACTTCCGTTTTTGTAGCACTTCAACTTTTAAAAAGTAAGTTTAAAAATAGGTGGCATTACTTTTGGAACGACACCGTAGCTATCATTCCAAATATATAATGCTTTCTATGCAGAAATTCATTGATGATTGTGATGACTAGAGCACAGACGGTCACTTTTCTTAATAATTCCACTCCCATAGTTGTAGCTCTTCAACGTTTTGGGTGAAAAGGCATCACTTTTGGAATTACTCGTATCCCCCACTCCTAAAAAACAAACAAACCGGCTTACATTGAGACTTACCGACGCATACCAGCCAGAGCGAATTTAATTTTCAGTTTGTATCGATCTTGATAAACGCATCTTTATTTTTGAGGTGTTTGTTCTTTATTTTTTGCTTTGTTTTTTATCGTCTGTCAGTCAGCCAGTGCGTCATAAGACATTCAAGGCTTCAAGTCAGACACCAGATGGCGTTGCAACTGACTCGGAGTAAGAACGAAATAAAAAAACAAGCAAATATCGGTGGCCGATGCAGATGTAAAAATGTGCATTATTGGTGAGATTGGGGACTGGTGGGTAACCACCACCACCACCACCATCATCATCATCATCATCCCCTCCCCCTTCTTCTACTTCAGTGAGTGTGGAGCTGTGGTCTCTGGAATCGTATTACACAAGTTCAAGTCCCATACCTTGTAGATATATTCTTCTCCTCCTCCTCCCCTCCTTCTCGTCGTCGTCGTCATGGTCGTCGTCATCATTATCATGATCATCATTGACGTCATCAATATGATAATCGTTGTCAACAGCATCTTCATAATCATCGCATCGTCATCAACACCTTCACCATCTGCATTATGAATATCATCATTGTCATCATTATCATCAAATGATCATCGTCGATGTCATCATCTTCATCGTCATCATCACCATATACACCGTCATCCATCATCATCGATGTCGTTGAATTTGGCATGACCATCGTCATCATCATAAAATCCTCAACATAATAATTATCAAAATTATCATCGTGTCATCAACATTAACATTTGATAATTATGATTATTATTCAATTTCTCTATATTGTTCAGCAACAACAACGCTGGACACACCGATTCCCGTCTGATTATCGAAGTCAAGCAATGTAAAGACTGTTCAGTACTAAGATAGGTGACCGATTAGAAAAACCCGGTACCATACTAGGCCCGTTGGTAGCTCTTCGCATGAAAAGTCGAATCCAATAAGGACTTCGAACAGAGCGACATAATCCTTTCACCCTGCTACTCATCCTGCGCATCCACCCCCTTACACTGACCGACCAGGTGGGCAGATTAGCGGTTAATAACTTACCCCAATAGAGTTACCCTTTTGAGTGACTACTAGGTGTCTCAGAATTTCGGGATTGCGAAAACTCTATAATCAATAGGACGACTGAACCGAACCCAAACGGGAAACAAGGGGTCTTCCTGCTCAACAATAGCAACAACAACAACAACAACAACAGTAATAACAATAGCACAAATGACAACGAAGACAAGGACATTATAAACAACAACAATAACAACGATGGAAACGACGACATCAACAACGGCCAATCATTATTATCTCATCTCCAGCCGAGAAGAGACTTCAAAAGAAATTAGCAAAAAATTGGAGAAGAAGAAAGGATAAAAAAATAGGGAAGAAAAGAGGGAGAAAAAAAATGAGAAGAGAAAGAACAAGAAGAGAAAATATGGTTTGATCTGAATGGAAATTGAAGAAAAAAGAAATTTTATGAAATACTTTCAGTGTTTTTAGTTCCAAACCTACACCTTATCCTTTCCACCTACTCCTACTGCTTCTTCCTCTTTCTTCCCACCTGCTCCTTCCCCTTCCTCTTCCTTCTCCTTCCTCCTTCTTCCACTTATTCCTATTTCCTCCCACTTCTTCCCACCTTCCTCTTGTACTTCCTCCTCCTACGCCTTTCCACCTCCCCCTTTTGCTTCCTCCTCCTTCCCCTTCCCACCTCCTCCGACGTTACTACTACTACTACTACTACTACTACTTCTTCTTCTTCTTCCTCTTTTTCTTCTCCCGATCGGATTAATTTCCGCCAGTCATGCTCACAAGTGTCCTCAGAAATGTTCACAACTTATGAAATGTTTTTTATTCTTTTAGTTACAGAAAAAACACACAGACATCCACAAACACAGACACACACACCTAAAAACAAATACAAAACAACAACAAAAAGAAATAGCAAAAACAAACAAATAAAATAACACCCACGCTCCAATACAGCAAGAAACAAAAAAAATTAAAACAAAAATCAAATAATAATAATAATAATGATAATAATAATGATAATAATAATAATAATGATAATAATAATAATAAGGATAATAATAATAATAATAAAAACTTATATCATCAAATAAATGTCATCTGTAAAGTCGATGGAACACCCTAAAGCCTCCATTTTATAACATGAAGCTTTTTTGTTCGTAGTTTTTATTAGGTTGGAAGAGTTAATGAAATATTTTATTGGTGCAAAAGTTGGTTCATATTGTTATAAGTTTGGGCAGCGAGTTTGGAGCAGTGGAAAAAGCTCAGTCCCTGGAATCGTATTACACGAGTTCAAATCCCAGTCAAAAACCATTGCATTCACTTTCAGCTGTTTCGGGCAGATGAGGCTCGTTAACTCGGGAGATTAACTCATCTAGGTGAAGGGTAACACTGATTACAAAAACATGGCCTTGTGCCAAACTTAGGTTCGTGCTAGACCAAGTAAATATATTGTTATAAGTTTAGTTTTCAAAATTGTCAGAACCAGAGCTTGTGACCAGTGTTTTTTTCTTGGGTTAGAATGACAACAAGTCTCCTAGTTATCTCTACAGGGTCCTCACACCCGCCATCATCATGGTCTCGACTCCATCAAACGCTTGGTTGTTTTTCCCGAAGGCCGAATAACGATAAGTCTCGTTAGGCATTCCACATTTATTTGGAAACCATGAAGTCAATACTACTACTACTACTACTACTACTACTACTACTACTACTACTACTACAACAACAACAACAACAACTGTTTGCTTAGCTTTACAGCATCAATATATCAACCTATTAGGTCATTTAATGCCGAGGACAATCATTTTTAATAAACGTTATTTTGGTCCCCCACCAAATCTTTTTGATAACGCAATATGCACTATTTAGCGCATAGTCGGAGGGAATGTGTGAATTCATAACTTTCCCAAAGGTATTAGTCCAAATATGAACACAAACGGAACTAGGATTTAAACTCGCGTATTACGATTCCGAAGTCCAACCGTCACTTCATTGTCTCAGGTAGACTTCTCCACTACGAATGCTTCTACTACTGGAACCTGTTGCTGTTACTAATACCACCACCAGAACCATCCTAGTTTGGAAAATATGAAAAGCGAAAACACTCTTTATGATAGAAAAGAATAATAGTCTAAATTTGCGAATATCAGTTTCAGGTCTGTAATTGTCCAAGACAAAAGAAAGTGTTTGAAGTAGTGTAATATTAACCTAAGGCTTTGATATCGGGAACAGTAATGCGAAATGGGCATTTGGGGGACGGTAACCCCAAAATAGGTAGTTGGGGGGGGGGTAGTGGTAACTAACGAATACACAAGTAAGGGTAATTGTGAAGACAAAAAAAATGGTTAACTAATTATCATTTTTGAAAATCAAATTTTGTGTTTTATATCATTTTCAATTTGAAATGAAAAATGTCGGATGTGATGATTAAGGGTTATTGCCAAGATTGAATAAAACGCTTAAAAACCTACGAAGTTGAGCTTTTTGTGTACTATGTCATTGTTTTTAGATACATGTTTGGTTTATAATATTGTTGCTTTCATTTCCAAAAAAGCTTATATATGTTTATAGTGGTAGTAGGCGCTAGCAGTCTATATTAGAACCCAAGGGAGCACCAACCTAAAAAAGCAAGATATATTTAGTAGTAGCAGCAGTCCTTGTCGTCTTCTTCATCGTCGTCGTCATCCTACTACTACTGCTACTACTACTACTACTGCTACTACTACTACTACTACTACTAATAATAATAATACTAATACTAATAATAATATGGAACATGAAAACTATAATAACACTGATTATCATTGGAACCCTATGAACTACCCCAAAAACCTGGCGAGGTTTCGCTAGGAAAATAAACCTCTTACAGACTACCGCTCTCATGAAGGCTGCTGAAATTATCAGGAAAGTGTTGGATCATGAAAACTTAATCCAACAAAATGAAAAGAGAGGGAAAAATGATAAAGGAGAGCAGATTGTAGTCGCCGACTGCATAGGATGCTGAAGCACCAGAACAGACTTATTGTCACACTGGCTTTGGACTGCACCACCAAGTGTTGGCAGAATCTAGTTTCCAGTAAATCCGGGCGTGAGAACAGAACAAAATCTGAGTTAAAACCAGAGGAGAAGAGGCATCATACAGTCTTGGGGTGCAGCAGTGCCTGCTGGGGCATCACGAAGAGATTTGTTTTCACTCTGACTCCAGTGAAAACCACTAACGGCATTCAAGTGCTGAGTATGACCGATGTGAGAACTCAAAACAATAATAACAAGAATAGTACTAGTCCAAAGTTTAAATCCACAAAAAGCAGAATTACCTACTTTAAGTAAGACAGTAAGAAAATGATTAAAAGGTTTAGCTAAATCAGCTCCATTAAATAATATAGATTATGATAACTCTCATTCCTGAATGGTTCCTTGCTCTCACCTCTGGCTATGAATATAATCTTCCAAATCTTGAATAATATCCTAAATAATATAGATCAGGCATGTCAAACTCAAAGTCCCCTCAGGTCGATAGGAGTCAATTTGTATCATCATGAGGGTCGCAAAAGTTGAACATAGTTACAAGTTAAATAACATTTTTTGCGGTTGATACGTTTTCAACTGCGTCACTCACTTGGCGTCTAAAAAAAGAAATCGATGTTAAAGGTTTGATATCTCTCCGTTGATACGCATACAGGTATGACTCTGCCAATCAATTGTGGGAGAAAAGAATATCATTTGTGTAGGCCCTAAGTGTGTCTACGATAGACTTCATGCAGCCTGTAGGCCGCATAATAGACATAGATGATGATAACTCTGGTTCCTGATTGGCAAATAGCTCTCATCCCTGAGTATAAATGTAATCTTCCTAATTCTGATGAACATATCAAAATCAGACCAAAAAACATTGCACCACCTTAGCTAAAGGATGCAATTACATTAAACCCTGACAATTTCGAAAATAAAATGATTATTATCAAAATAACAGATTATTTAATCATGTCTGCTAAAGGCTTTCCCTTCAAACAAAAGAAGAAAAGAGGTGATTTGTCAGTTGTTGTCAATGATCTTTGAAGTGTGATTGATGTGAAGACCTCTTGCCAGGAGACGTATTTATCTCTTTCCAGGTTAGTTGCTAAACATACAAACGTCAACGACTTTTGCTTGAAGACCTGAGGAATGAAACGACGACATTGGAGAGCTCTTCATCTTCATGACACCAATTTCAAATGACACATATTTTCTTCTTCGATTTACGTTTCCATTTGTTTTATTCTTATTCTTTGTGTTGTCATTGTTTTTGTGGCCATTGTCTTGTTGATGTTCTTGTTCTTCTTCATGTTGTTGTCTTTCTTCTTCTACTTCTTCTTATTGTTTTTTTTTCTTGTTCTTGTTCTTTTTCTTCTCTACTTGTTCTTGCTCTTATCATTGTTCTTGTTCTTCCATTTGTTTTTTTCCTTCTTTTTCTATTTCTTTTTTGCTCTTCTTGTTCCTGTTGGTTTTATTGTTTTTGTTCTCATATTCTTGATCTTTTTCTTGTTGTACTCTTCTTCTTTTTCTTGTTCTTGTTATCCTTGTTCTTGACCCTCTTCTTCTTTTACTCCTTTTTGTTTTTGTTCTTGTTCTTCTTGTTCTTCTTTTTCTTCTTCTTTTGTTCTTGTTCTTGTTCTCCTTCTTCTTCTTCTTCTTGTTTTTGTTCTTGTTCTCCTTCTTCTTCTTCTTCTTCTTCTTGTTTTTGTTCTTGTTCTCCTTCTTCTTCTTCTTCTTCTTCTTCTTGTTTTTGTTCTTGTTCTCCTTCTTCTTCTTCTTCTTCTTCTTCTTCTTCTTCGTATTTGTTTTTCTTTTTCTTTTTCTTGTCCTAGTTTTTGTTCTTGTTTTTATTTTTCTTATTCACATTCTTCTTGTTCTGATTTTTTTCTCTTCTAGCTCTTGTTCTTTTTTGTGGTTGTTGTAGTTTTTCTTCTTGTTCTTTTTCTTCTTTCTGTCTTTGTTCTTGTTCTTATTCTACTTCTTTTTTCATCTTCCCCAATTTCATCTTGTTCATGTTGTTGTTGTTGTTGTTGCTGTTGTTGTTGTTGTTGTTGTTGTTGTTCTTCTTCTTCTTCTTCTTCTTCTTCTTCTTCTTGATCTTTTTAATTTCATCCATACCTTTCTTCTTCTTTATCTTCCTTTTTTTCTTTACGTTTTCTACTCCTTATTAATCCTCTTTTTCTTTTCCTTTTTTTTAAAAATCGTTTTCTTCTTCTTTTTCATCTTGTCTTCATATTCTTTTTTCATAATCTTTAACTTCTTTTATTTATTTATTTATTTATTTATCTTCTTCCTCTTCTTCTTCTTCTTCTTCTTCTTCTACTTCTACTTCCTCTTCTTCCTCCTGCTTTTTTCGTCATTTTTTTTGTTCTGTTTTTCTGTTCTTCATCTATTCTTTTTTTTTTTTTAACGATTTTTACCTTTTTTTTTTTATATCTCCTTCCCCTTGTACTTCCCAGTATTGGTCCTCCTTTTCATTTTATCTCTCTCATTTTCTTTTTCTTTTTTTGTGTGTTTTCCTTGTTCCCCTATATTTCAATCTCTTTTTTTTTATTATGGCTGTCACCATCCAGCAGCTACTACTGATTGTAAAAACGATTTTATAAATTTGAGGACAGTAAATATACAGCGTTAAAGCCTCCAAAATACTCTTACTGTTAACAAAGGCTCATCCATTTTGAAACTGACCAGGCTAGACGGGTAGATATCATGTATGGCGCCAGGTAGTGAATTGGGACCGGCGAGTGCGGACGAAAGAACCCAAACCGTTGATCTCTTATGATCTTTCCCTAACACTGTATCTTTGCAACCAGTACCTTTAAAGGCACATTTCTGGCCTGATCCTGAGACCAGCAATTTGTAGATAGATTTTTTCTATTTAAACGAGAAAGTATTATGTAGAAATAAATTACTTTACTTATCTTTATTCAAGGTATGCGAACTTTTACTATATCATCTTCAAATTTATCCCTACAATATTTTGAGTCTGTCAGATAAT
>JAYKTE010483069.1:0-10107 GCA_036873565.1 Xipholeptos notoides | reverse complement strand
TTATAAGGTATTCTCCTGAAGATCATGATGGTGAAACCTGGGTATAGAATACCATTCAACACACATACACATACATATATATATTATTATTATATTATTATTATTATCTATTCTAATTCACTATTATCAAACATACAAATATATAAGATTATTCTGTTTTACTATTTATTAAATACAAATCAACATATAAAACAAAAGGGAGTCATATTATATCTACATTTAGAAAATAGGAGCATATTGTTCCTTATTCATTCCTCTTTAGTTTTATGAAACATAAAGTGTGACATACATTTTTTCTATTACATTGTCTAAACATTGGGGAAATGAAAATACTCGTGTCCTTTTTGCGGAGAAGAAAATTATTCTGAAAGTAATTAGCTATTTGGAAATAGCTATTTCATCCTATCGGTATATTACTTCAATTGGTCTATGAAAGTTATGGGATTATCCACATCGCACGAGTTCAAATAATTAAATACATAAGCTGTGGGGTCATGAAGAGAGAATGTACAATATACAAATGTTTGAGTTGAATAATTGGAGAGGTTTTTTGTCAAACACTAAATCATATAAAAATATAGACATAAAACAAAACGGCATTAAAGTTATATCTAGAAAATGGGTACACCTTTGTCCTTTATTATCTTAATCTGTTTTCATTAAATATAGTGGTACTTTGGGTCTCGAACGTAATCCGTCCAGGAACCGAATTTGAAAAGCGAATCCATTTAACCTATAACGAATAATGTAAATAGTTTTAATACGTTCCAAGTGAGTCCAAAACATAATTTCTAACCCGTATTATCATGAAACATGCCTATAATTTCGGTGTACATTATGATCAAGTAAATAAACATCAATGCCATGATTAGAAACTATAATAAAACTATAATGAAAAAGAAATTAATATACTGATTCTTACCTTTTAACTTTTCTCGTTGCGTCTCTCATCATGTATTTTACATGTTTTCATCTCCTGGGACCGCTAAGAAATTAAATTTGGTTTCAAAACCGATGCAAAAATGTCTAGTGTTTTTGGTTTGAACACCAATTTGTAAGAGTCTCAGGACGTTTGAAAACCGAGGTTCAACTCTATATCATATTGCCTTAATTCCTAGCACGTTCATTTTAAAAATAAAAAAAACATTTCGTTCCGTATTTCTTTTGCTTTATCAAATATACGAATGCGTCAGATCATTCTGCTTCAAATTATATCAAAACATCCAAAATGGTGGGATATGTACACTGGATAATTTAAAATATAGGAAGATTAAAACATGTTAGTTTTTTTCTACAATTACTTTTCGTAATAACGCAATATTCACTATTTAACCCATAGCTGGAAGGAATGTGGGGATTCATACCTTTCCCATACGTATTAGTCTAAATATGAGCGCCAACGGAACGACTGGGATTCGAAATCACGTGCTAGGATTCCGAAGTCCGACTGTCTATCAACTGGGACAAGTCGTCTTCCTCTTCCTGACTTATGACATTTTATTAAAATGAATATTTCAAATGTGTTTTTCTTAGTAGAATCACTAGGGGACGCCCGCTTGGGAGAGTGAATTAGCACTCGGAGTTTGAATCATAATACGAGATTTTGAATCTAAATCGTTCCCTTATTTTCACATTTGGTTAATACCCCTGGTAAAGTTATGAATCCAAATATTCCATCCAGCTCTGAAGAAAATAGTTCTCGTCATGAGATTACCAAAAAGGTTCATATGCCATAAAATAATTGAATCAATTAATTATGACTTCTATTTTGTTTCCTTTATCACTTTCTGATTTGTTTAAAACGCCTTGAGTTTTATCATTATTTAAATTATTCAAATATTTATTCTTATTTTTATAGTTTTACTTTTTAAATTTGTTGGGTTGTCTGAATTCTTGAGATTAATTTAAATATTATCAATATTGGAATTATTCAGACTTCAATTCTAATCTTTAATACTAGTCAGAATTCATGAGTAGGGCTGTGACAATATTATTTTATTAAAGAATATTCTAGTCACGACCCTACATTTTACTTGTCTATTTTGCAATTTTAACATTTCATTTATTTATGTAGTTATTACTAATAACTATAGTATAAAAAGAAATGGGAAAACAGCAAAATAGTCATGTCTGTGGCAAGAACATACTTTAATAAAAGTATATTGTTATAGCCCTATTCATCAATTAAATTTTGATTATCATTATGATTTACATTATTTATGCTTCTTGTTTTCGTTTTTTTTTTACGGTATATCAACTGTTTTCGGCCATTTAATGCCGAAGATGATAATTGTTTATACATTTTTGGTCCACATTAAGTTAACTGAATAACACCGTACACACAATATTGTCCATAACTGGAGGGAATGTGGGGATCCATACCTTTTCCAAGAGTATTAATCCAAATATTAACGCAGGCAGAACGACTTGGATTCGAACTCGAGTATTATTATGATTCTGAAAACCGACTGCCTACCCATAGTCCCAAATCTATATCCCCAAAAATATTGGTAAAATAAAATAAAAGTACTTTTTTTTTTACTAAAGAATAAAATAAAGATATTAAATGCAAATTTATAAGATTTTGTGAAGAATGACTCAAGAAAGGGTGATTAGTAGAACGTAATTTGTATTAACATTTTAGTTAATTTTTACTGTTACTAATTTCTTCCTTTATTTTTCCTTTTAATTTTAAAAGTACTTTTTTAGTTTTATAATATTTTAAAATTAGGACCAGTTGTGTCTAAAATAAAAAATGGTTTGTACAATCCACTTTTATTTGCATATACGAACCGCATCTCTGTGATTTTTCAGTTATATTATTCCTTTTAATCGCTAAAGCCTTTTATCATTTTTTGGTCTAAAACAGGACTGGTTTGTACACTCATCTGTCTAAAACAAAACTGGTTTGTACAATATTTTCTCTAAAATAAAACAAAGATGATTTGTACAACTTTTGTCTAAAAAAACTGGTTTGTACAATATCTTCTCTAAAACAATATAAAAATGGTTTGTACAATCCACACTTATTTGCATAAAAAATATTTATGAACCACTCCTTTGTGCTTTTTCCATTATAATATTCCTTTAAATTGCACTAGCATTTTATCATTTTTCTATCATTATTTTTCTGGATTTTTTTTTCGGATTTTTTTTTCTCCATGAAACATTTACCATCTGCTCTTTTGTCATTTTTCGATTGTGTTATCCATTTAAATCACGCTAACCTCCTCTCATTCTTTTACCCCAATCTTGTCTGTCTCAATAAAACAGCTGTTACTCATAATCACTATGCTTATCGTTCACTTCAGAATCAGATCTTGGTATTCAATGTTGACCTTTGGTTGTCTGCGATTCTTGCAGATTTTGCCGTTCGCTTCTCAAACAAATATATACTCATTGTATAAATAATTCATAATTCACTTTTTTTTCTGGTAAACCACATCGTCTATCTATTTATATAGTGAGGAAGTTGACTTGGCTCAGCGGATAGGCATTTGGACTTCAAAATCGTAGTATTGGATACAAAGCAAAAGCAATAACCAAGTGCTATTCTAATGTATTTCTGTATGATAAATACATTTATCGTATCTTTATAATACAAAAATTCATTAGAATAGCATATTGTTATTGTTTTTGTTTTGTATAAAAAATACATCAACATTTTTGCTTTCTATTAGATATTATGATATCCACTGTAAGTGTGAACAAAACTGTTTTGATAGTCGGTATTACACCACTCCGTACTCAACTTATCCTCTAGCCTTCGTCATGTGCTTAACAGTAACCTCGGATAGGATTTCATAGCCTTGTAATTATTTTCCAACAGCCACTACTTTCCATAGCTGTTGTCTATTGTACCATATTTTGACCAACTAAACCTCTGGCAGGATTGGGTAGGGATTGAAACCGCTATCTTCTACCATTGCTCACCTAGACTCAACGTCTCTGCGCCACGTGCTCCAAATCACCTGATGAAGGCAAGAGGATAAGTTAAATGAAACATTGTGTAATAAGAACTATGAAGATGAGGACAGCAGCCTGCTCATAAAATGAATGCATATATTATGAAGCCTCAACTCAAAAGAATTCCAAATTAATATGAAAATGGGCTTTGTTGACGGTTTCATTGATAAAGTGAGGTATAATATAATTAGAAAAAAATTCTACAACTCATAATTAATTATTTCATATCATTAATTGTGTAAAAAGTAAAATAGATTATTCACTGCGTTTGACAAGGAAATGTTCAGATAATGTGGTGATAGTCTCTCGATAATGATTAGTACAGAAATATACAGGTTTTTATGAGTTTATTCTAATTGAAAATTCACAGGAATTCATTTGTTTATTTCGTTTGTTTTCCATTAATTATACACTTAAATTGTGATAATTGATTCTGTCAACTTTAGTCAAACGATACGATACAAAAGAGAGTTTGACTACTTGAAATAAAAATACAATTACAATAGCGGAAATGGCGTGTTGATTGCACTTAAAAATATTTGCTCATAAAAGTCTAATCGCTAAAAAAATTATATTCCTAATTTCTATTAGGATCATTTATCTATCACGAGCATGCCAGTGCTGTCTAAAATGAGAGCATGAAAATGTTAGTTCTTTTTTTAGTTTGTCAGTGTTTTACAGCATATCATTTATTCATATCATTTAATGCCAAGAACAATAACTTTTTGAATAACTTTCTTTTTGCCTACACGTAGTTTTATGAACAACACAATGTGCACCATTTAATCGATAGCTGGGTGTGGGAAACTGGGAATCCCTACCTTCCTAAGGATATTTGTCTAAATATGAACGTGCAGGGAAATACTGAGATTCGAGCTCCGATAACCGACCTGCTACTCATTGTCCCCAATCGAATTTCCCAAAAATATTGGTAAAATCACAGTAATTTTATATTAACATAACAGTAATTTTTTTTATTTAAGTAAATAACAGTAATTTCTTATTGAAGAATAAAATAAGTATATTAAATGCAAATTATTATGGTTCTGTGAAGGCAGTCACTGAAATAATGACTTGACGACGGATGATTAGAAGAATGTGATTTGTATTAACAGAAAGAAAAAGTGATATACTGAAGGTAGTGATAGGATTTAGTCGTGCTTTCGGCCGGCAGGAAAAAAAGATAAATAAATATGATAGATCTAAATATAACATGAGTCAATTTACTTGAAGAAGGTCGAAGGCTAATTCGGTCAAAACGTTGTGAGAAAGAAAGTAACATGGATAAGGAAAATAGCCCGATTAATACTTTTAGAGTTCATCATATCTCATCTCAAAGTGAGAAAGAAAATAATATGGATGAGGAAAACAGTCCGATTAATAGTTTTAGAATTCATCATACCTCATCTCAAAGTGAGAAAGAAAATAATATGGATGAGGAAAAATAATCCGAATAATAGTTTTAGATTGAAATTTACAGTTTATTACTTTAAGTTTATATAGACCCATAGTGCACGGTACATTCTTTTGGATACCCTGTATAAAGATGTGAAATATAGTCGGCATAGCAAATGAGGCATTGAGACTAAAATGTTGAGAAGCGCCACCGCAGTTAAAAAAGAGTTACGTACACCACTGTATTTCTAAAAGCCTCTTCTACCACGTGGAAGAGAAGATATGGTCGAATTGAGACTGAAACATGGGTGAGAATCGAATAATATACAGACTTCGGAGTACAATACGACAAGCGCCACAACACTCCGCAATCGTATACCTTAAACTACCTGGCAAGAGCCTGGCGGCTAAGGAGGGTGCACGGGACAAAGATTTACAGCTAATCACAGTGCGTCCTATTGTTAACTTGCTTTTCCTTTGTCTTTTTCTCCGTGTTTTTGCTTTTTTGGGCACTTGTCAGTTTGTTATTCTTAACGCCTTGAATATACTAGTTCTTAAGCCTCATCTCAAGGATTCCGAATAACAAGTAATGCTATTATATAGATAAAATCCGATGAAGATTTCTAAGGAGCATTCAATATTTAATTTCGATTCAAATTAAGGCAAATTGATATGAACCTAATGTCAACAACTAAATGTGTTAACAATAAATTAGATCTTTCGTTTTTTTTGTTTCTTTTTTTTGGGAAGGGGGATTTTTAAAAATAATTATCTAATTTTTTTTTTCATTTCCATTTAACGAATGCATGAAAACAATAGATTTATACGAAGAACAAACTCGAATAAAATATTTAGATATGTATATTTAAGGATTTTTACGTGTTTATATGCAATGAGACAACAATATGAAAGGTGTTTTGCGTTGTGGAATATTGCTTTAAGTAATCTTAAAAAGTGGTTGAATCCCAAAGAAACAAAAGCAATTAACCTTCGGTTAAGTACATCATGGAAAGAATAAGATGTTTTCTTTGCATACATGTTAAAATTTCAGAATAAATATGACAGAAAATGTTTTAAAAATTAATGCATACTTCTTGTTAAACCAAATAGAACAATTACAACAGAGAAAACAATGGTGAATCGTATCATGCGCTATTCTTCATCTAACTACGAATATCTACGGTTGTTTTGGATTTTTTTTTAAATTTTACACCGTTTTCCGCATACACCTTGTATAAATGTCCACTTGCTCAATATATTGCAGTGTTTCCGAAAGTTGTTCAGGCATTCATCCCTTTGGCTTCTAAAATAGACTGCTAGCACTCCCCTACCCTACAAACCCATGAAAGCTTTTTTTTAGTTGAAAACAACAGCATAATAAACAAAATGTATTTAAAAACAATTATATTATATACACAGGCTCTACTTCGTTGGCTTGTAAAGATTTTATTTGATCTTGATAATAACCCTTAATAACAATATATAATATTCTTTTTCAAATTGGAAATAATATTAAACACAACATACCTTTCAAAAATTAACGATTTTTTGTCCTCACATTTACCAGTAATTATGTATTAATTAGTTACCCCCACCCAACTGCCCTTTTTTTCGCTACCGCCCTCCAACTGCCATTTTTTTAGTTATTGCCTTCCTATATCAAAGCAGCGCCCCAAATAGGCAGGTACCTATCGCAATATCTATTGTAAATTTTAACTGTTCTATCATAAAAAATAATAGTCAGTTTCGATTCTTCTCTACATTTTGGTAATTTCGGGTTTAATTTTAAAGTATTCCTGGCGTAAATGCGGCTAACATGCTGACACTCCTAGCGTGAATTCTTTTCTGAATTGAAAAATGGTTATGAAAATGGAATGCCATATAACAACCTGTTGCTTTTCTGTGTAAGAAAATAGGTAAGTTCGAGTATGTATGAGTTTGGGTTTGTTAGTGTTTTATGGCATATCAACCGTTTTAGGTCATTTATAACCTGGAACAATCATTTTTGATAATCATTATTTTTGTACACACTTATTTTTTTTAATAACACGGCATGCACTATTTAACCCATAGTTGGAGGGAAAGTGGGGATTCATACCTTTACCCATGGTATTAATTAGTCTGAATATGAACGCAAACGGAAGGACTGGGATTCGAACACGAATACCACGATTCCGAAGCCAGTCTGCCAATCGGCCAGATCGACTTCTCCCTCGAGTATGATAGTTTTTTAAAAAAAATAATGGTATGCTAGTTGAATGCAGCAGTGGGAAGAGGAATAGCTGTGCCCGCTGACCGGAGTCCCGACTCCTGACACACAAAATTTAATTTTTTTAAGAATATAGAACAAAATAAAATTTAAAATAAAATAAAAAGACAACTTGAAACCTGAAACTTTAAAACAAATATATTTTTTTCTTCACCGGAAAAATAGTTTTATTATCTCTGTAGTATAGAGTGATTAACTCAGGTATTTTTTCTCTCTCTAATTACTGATTGTCATGTATAGACTACCAGAATCCGTGGACATCCCACGGTAGTTATTTTTTTTTAAATACACAATAAAATAGAACAAATATATAAGGATTTCCATAAAGAGAGAGCGAATAATAAAGGGGGGTGAAGTAAAGGGAAGTATTCAAAAATGTAAAAACTTACATTATCCTCTTAACAGCATTAATTTAAAGAAAATTATACACTAAAATAGACAACTTAAATCAGTAAACAGCTATTTCTTAAAACTGTTGCACGGGAATTGCTTTTAATGATTTTCACTTGAAAATAAGCAATTATAAAGAAGGTAATTTGTTCCTCTCTAATAATGTCTGCGATGATGACCGTTATTTGTGACACAATGGAAAAGCATATTAATATATAGATTATAAACATTTCAATGTTAAAACTTTTGATTATATTAAGGAAGCATTGACGAATGACGGAACCGTGTCAAAATCAAACGAGTCTTATGTGTATCACTTGGTAATCTGATTCTTCGCTTTTAAACTATTCACTAAATGAAAAGAATTCCAAAGAAAGACTCTTTTATAATTAATCACAGCTGCCAAACCCAAGAGGTTTCTAATTGGGTAGCACACCTCTAGGGGTTTCACGCATGAACTGACACGCGTACAGGTGTTATCAATACGTAACCCCAGTTTGGGTCTTAATGAAAGACAGGAAAGTAAACCTTCATCAGGATTGATGTAATTAATTCCTACGCTGTGTTTGGTTCACAGTGCCAAACTGAAAGAACTTGTGAAGCTTCTGAGATGTACGCTATACCATTAAGACTTTTCTGAAAAGAGAGTACGGTGTGTTATTGAATGTAGTTTCTATCCACAAAGAATCTGAAAACAACTGTCATGAAGCCAGTGACATGACAGAAATTGTAAATCAAAGGCATAATCTAAATATCACCTGAAACTGGTTTACTAATGATTTGGCTAGATAGCTTTAAAACAGTGGAACATTAAGATGGCTTCTGATGGTTCAGATACACAAATAAATAAAATTAGAAAAAAATACCGCTCAACAAAACGGTATTTATCATTTAAAAGTAAAGAAGCTATGACAACGTCTGGAAAGTTTACAGAAGAAATATTAACCCTTTAAACCGTAAAATATCAGTATACAGCACTTAGCGACCTAGCGAAAAAAGACGATACGGCCAATATTTCGGTCCTCCGAGGTATTCTAGTTGCTGCTGATTCGTCCCCCGTTCTAGAGGATGACCAACGACATCTGGCGATGTCATGACTTGCACTGAACTTAAATTAAAGTGAGGAAGACTTGCGCGGGATCAACCTCTCTCTCTCTTTCTGTGACGCCGGGTCCAGTGGCAAGACGAAGTCGAGACGGCTAGGGGCGAGACAGGATGCAGTAGCTGACGGAGGCTGACACGCATGCCAATCAACCGGCTAAAGGGCTCTACGCCTTTGACCCAGTGGTTTAATTGCGCCTCCATACACTAACCTGGGTATTTCCACGTCCCGTGAGTATTCTAGTAGAATGGCTCTGAATAGCTTATTGGTAAGTTTGCTAAATATTTATCGTACTTTTCGCTGGTTACCGATTTTTAAGTCAGGTTCAAAAGGATTGAATTTAAATTCTTAGTCGGCTTTTCTAAAAATCAAGAATTTATCAACAAGGGTGTTAACAGAAGATTTTCTTTGTAACTTGATTTTGACTAAAGGATTTGTAAAAAACAGCTGTTCAAAAATAAAGATAGATTCTTTGTAGATTTTATTTTATCAAGAATTCGTCAAAAAGGCTGTTAAAAAATAAAAGTATTGATTTATATACTTGCTTGATTTTATTTTTTCAAGATCCGGGCTTTGTCGACAAATATGTTTAAAAATTAATTTCAAATTATTTGTAGATAATCTTAATCGTGGTTTTGTCAACCAAACTGTTGAATAAAAATACATAGAGAGATATTCAAGTTAGACGCAGTTGGTCAATAAAATTAAAATTCGTGTTTTTTTTTAAGTAAAAACCTGGATGGTGCGTGAATTCTGGGACACACACACTCTCTATCTCTCTCTCTCTCTCTCATATATATATATATATATATATGTATTTACTACGACACTGGGTTTCAGCACCGATGTGCACATCAAAAAATGAATTGCCGTATATATTGTATATATATATATATATATATATATATATATACTCGTATTTACGTAGCCATCCTGATGAGACATGGATGCTGAAACAGGCATGTCGACTGATTGCAAAAACAGT
>JAYKTE010482958.1:0-10108 GCA_036873565.1 Xipholeptos notoides | reverse complement strand
TTATCTCAAGCAATACCATGATATCTCACCCTGAGCGTGTTAGACTCAGAATTAGTATAGAGATTAATAGTCCATACAGAGTGAAATGGGTACCACCTCTACAAATCTTCAAATGTTGAATTTTTTCAGGGTTTTTTTTTGAGAATATAACTTGAAAGTTTAAGTGTCCAATAACTAACTAAAGAAATTTAAAAAATGAAAAGGAAAAAATATAAGGTGGTGTGTGGGTCGTACACATCCGACATTTTTTTCTATAAATTAGTAAATAAAGTTTAATTTATGATTACTTGATAAATTCCATTGTATGTAGTTAATCTATATAAATAATTCATTCAAGGGTTTTAAAAAGATCTAAAGAAACATAGATTTAATTATATTTACATCTATTTAAAAAATAAATATTGATTATTCTTATCAGTCTGTTGCCATTTATTATGAAGAATAGGAAAATGTGTAAATTATGGTGTAGTAATATAATTATTTGCTTGTTTGAATTAATTGTATAAGTTTTGAATACTATGGTTATCTAGATTAGATAAACTTCTATATTGACTAAAATGTCCTAACTATAAAAATAAAGATCAAAGAAGTCTGAATAATCTGAAAAATACTCAATAATTTTGTTGACCATTTTATAATGTAATTATACCACCAAAACTTGTTTATTATGTTATCACAACACTTTTCACAATTACTCTATATTCATTTGAAGATAATATATCTTACTACAAATTAGCAATTTTTTAAAATTGAAAACAAGTTTTGTTGAATGGTGATCAAAAGGAGGTAATTCAGATTCATTTTGTACTTAGGTCTTTTAGTATAATGAAAATAGATAAAGGCAAAATTGGAATTATTATTGCAGAACTATATATTATACAAATTTATAAATCAATTTTTAGAAAAACACTTGTACTGCTCTCTTCCTTTTGCAAAAAAAAACCCTCGAAAAAACATAAAATATGGTAACTTATCATTTTATATACTTTAAAATAAAGATAAGTATAAATTAATTATGGATATAATTTCAAAATAGCAAATTCCATAACGTCTTTACTTCAATAATTATAATCTAATTCTATTCATTGTTTGTAATAAAAATTAAATGTGAATGTTATTTATCTAATTATAGTTAATTTTAAAGATTTTGTGCTGTTCTTGCAGTAAAGGAACTATTCAATTCTGGAATAAATAACAATTTGGAATTATTTTTTTTAAATAGAAGGGAGGTAACTACGATTTTTTAAATACAGAGTTACTGCTTCTTTTTTTACAATAAGATTTACACACGATAGCCTTAAAGCAAAAATCATCAAAATAACAATTTTTCTGTTCGGTACAACTTCAAAATACTTTATTTATTTGATATCAATTGCTATTTTCTTCCAGAAAAATTGTTACTTAGAGTAAAAAAGAAACAATTGGATTTTTTCCTCTCATCTTAATTCATTTTTTCTAAACTTTTTCTCTTAAATTACACTATAAAATATTCTTATAACTCTTTTAGCAAGTTAATGACCTAGATAATTATCTTAACTACTGAAGTATTACTATAGAATATCAAAGAATATTTTATATTTGAAGTTTTCTTGATCAAAATATATTGTTAATTCGTCGGTATATTGTTTGTATAAATACAAAATACTATTTTTCCACAACATAAAATAACATTAACTAGATTTAAGTATAATGTACTGTAGCTACCAAGAAGAATTTAAATTTTGAAAACAGAAGGACCCTAATTTTAAAAAATGGCAATAAAAATACATGGCTTTTCTATCTCTTACCATTAACTGTTTTATGTGGTAAACTATGTATTTTTTCACTTTTTATTTCAAATTTGTTTTATTGACAGCAGAAGTTAATCATTAAACAAATTATTTGTGAAAAAATGTACAGTTGTCAAAGCCTGCATAATATAAACCTGTACTCATACAATTTTCTGTCTGAATGAATTATGGGGATGCATATTAGTCACAAATAGTGAAGAATATATCAGTGCCTGAAACTAATTCTCAAAACTCAAGTAATCAAATCTATATATGTTAAAATTTTGATCAAAGTTGTTTTATATTATTAAAAAAACAACTTAAATCATGTATACACAAAGACTAAAAACACAAATTCCAAATCTTTCCTTAATGAAATTGTGAAAATAGAATTTTTAATCTAAAAGAAATTTAGATATTACATTTCTCGTTTTTTTTATAATGTAAATGTTAGATTTTTAGCTAACTTCCCAAATTAGCCTTCTATCTCAAAGTATTTATAATGAAAAGATAATTCTGTGTAATTTCCACAAAATCTTTATTCGTAACATTTTCACACAACCTCCATTCAATTTCAAATTTAGATATACTTTACTTGATTTCACACAAAATGTATATTTAAAAGAGTACGTTCGAAAATTACCCTTCACTTTGAGTTTAAGATTAAAGATATTGAAAGGTTTCTTTTTAGAATTTTAATGACTATTAAATTGAACATTAAAAAGTAATAATATTTTCTTTTTCTTTGTTGAAATTTCTCTAAGGGATCAATAAATAAAATAACTTGAAGTATTGTAAATCTTTTAAAAATGTAAACCTTTGCATAAAGAAAATTAAACATGATTGAATTTCAAGTATTTTCTGTTTTTATGATTTATGTATCTAAAAAATTTATTATTATTTATTGAACATTTTGAAGAGAATCTTTGAAAGCTATTTTCTTTTTCAAAGTGCCTGTATGAATATAAGGAGACATATTAGATTGTCCCAAAAGTTCATAAATACTTTAAAATTTTACCTGCCAAGGAATAATACAAATTATTCCTCAAAATAAAGATAACCATTTTCCAAGACTTTCTGCCATCAATGTACAAGCTTTTGGTTCTGGTAAAAGCACCATTCAGCTGGCTTTGAATCAAAGAATTCTTGACACACTTCAAACTTTTGGAACAACCTAATATAATGTATTATGCATATGATCCACATTATGAATATAACTTTATATATTCATTCATGTACATGTATATATATTCAGACATATATTCACACATAGTATATATTTAAATATTAGTAGAGATAAGAATATGATAATAAAAGAATTTTAGATTTTCATTCTAATTTTTAGAAAATAATATTCAAACAGTTTTTGATAATCTTTTAGGATTATAATTTTTACTCTGTTTAGTGATAATTATCAAATAATCTAGCATTATGAATAAAAATTAATTTTAAATTTTTCATATAAATCAAAATCAATCACAAAATATTTCCGTACTATTCTAGTTGTTTACCTAACTTTGCTTGAATAATTTCTTTAAAAACATTTTCTTGTGTATCATTAATGATTATGAAAAATGATATAATCTAAATAAAATCAGTTTTTTTTATGTTGCCAATATTTCAACTCATAAGAAGATATAGCATTTCTAGGAGTTCTTTTTCCACTTAATATAAACTTGGCAGTTATTCAGTGATTATGATTCATATAAAATATCCATTTTAAAAACAGTTTATATCAGTTACATACTTATCAGCTCACAATTATTTTCCTATTGCCTTTTCTTATACACTCTAATACTGAACTGACAGATTTTATGCAAAGACATTTCACCAATAAATTGTCAATTATAATTGACAGCTCCAGCAAAAAAAAAAAAATTAAACCAATTCCTTCCTATCTAATAGTGCTAACTACTGATTCATAACCTGTATATATTTAATTTGCTTATGCGCTATACTTGTCAGATTGTTTTGATAATCGTTTTTACTGTTTATTTTTCATTTATTTCAGATTTTTTTCCACTTTTTTTCTCTGTATCACTAGACAAAAAACTTATATGAAGCATAAATAATTACTAGAATCTAATCCTAGGTTGACAGCCAGGGGTGCATTAAAAGTGAACATATACATAGTAGTGGGTATCAGAGCTTCCCTTTTTACTTTTATTATAGTCTCTTTTTACAAATTTCTTCTCTTATCATTTGGTGAAGATTCTAGTTTCATGGTTATACTTTATACTTTAAAATCATTTTACAAAAATTTGAATTAAAATTCGTTTACATCCACTTTGGTTTTGGTTCCTTCTGTAACTCCTATTATGAATTAAATAGTATTATTTTGAAACTATTCATTTACAAAACTATTCTGTCATGAATGAGTAGATTTGTTATAGTTAGTTTTTGTTAAGCAGAGCAGCTATTCAAATAAAAAAGATCTAAATCTTGTTACCTTGGTTAATTTGTTTTTATTTCTAAGAACCTGACCCCAAGGTTTTCAGTGTAATAATAATGATATTAATATGAAGATAGTTCCAAAAGTAATCCTATTTTTAAATTTTTCCCCAATGGATCAGATCAGATTGCAAATTGCATTGTTAATGTAACTGAACTTATGAATTTATGACCTGAAGATTTCACCTCTCTGTTGCAGATATTAATGATGTGAGACTCTTGAGACAGCAACCAAGTCATGGACATGGGTCAGAAGCAGAGATGTATCATTGAATTTCTCCTGGCAGAAAATTGGTCCGATTAACATTTACCAGCACTTTTGGAATGTTTATAAAGCTGATGCAGTTGATGTCAGCACAGTCAGGAGATGGGTTTGTTGATTTCAGAGTGACAACAGAGGTGCGAGTGACAAAGCACGCTCCAGATGCCCATACACAGCTACCACTAAAGAAGCAATGTGACTCTCAACCAACTCATCCGTGCTGATCAGTGGATACCGGTGAAGGAAATGCGTGTACAGTTGCATGTGGATGTCAGAGGATCTAAAACAATGTTGGCATCCCTTAGATACAGCAAAGTCTGTGCTACATGGGTTCCACAAATGCTCACGCAAGACCAAAATGACCACCGATGGAATGTCTGTCAGGACTTGTTGAATAGCCCGCATCATTACTGGTGACGAGCTGTGGAGTCACCACTCTGAGCCTGAGTACAAATGGCAGTTGATACAAGGGCACCACTCAAGCTTCCCAGCAAAGAAGAAGTCCAAGATGCAGACATCTGCAAGCAAAAGGATTTCTTGGAACTAGAGTTGACTGTGAACTCTGACTGTTATGATGAAATGTTGACAAAGCTGAAGGTTAAGATTGCCAATGTAAGGCCAGTGAAAAGAGAAACATTCTGTTTGCAATGCAACAATGCCAGGCTACACACAAATTTGAAGACCACAGAATGTGTGACAAAGTTTGGCTGGACTGTGCTGTCTCACCCACCATATAGTCCCAACCTAGCACCATAAAACTTCCACTTTTTTGGACCTCTGTAAGATGCATTATGTGGGAGGCATTTCCCCAACAACAATGTCATGATCACAGCCATGAAAAAGTGAATCATCTCAGCGGACACTGACTCTTACGACCAAGGCATCTAGGCTTTCATTCATCACTGGCAATAGTGCATTGATAATGGTAGTGACTATGTAGAAACATAAATTCTGGAGCACAAAAGGTCACTCATTTTAATAGTGATTTTAATAGTAATGTCTTCATAGATTTTTAACTTTTTGACTTAAAAATAGGACGCATTATTTTTGGGACAACCCTCATACAACTGCAATAGGTAATGAACTGCAGATTCTTTTTCTCATGCTTTTTTTTAATTTTGAATTTGTGCAAAACTGCTAGGCCCTTCTAGTTAGAAATGAGAATATATCTTTAGAAGGGAGATCCTATATAAGTTTTACTTAATCATTTAGTATTGAAAGAGTTAAGCATAGTCATAATTTAGAATTGGACAGCAGATGTTATACAAATTGAATCTTAAAGCAAAATACCTGATGCGTTATTTAGTTAGATAAGACTTAAACATTTTTCTTAACACTGTTCCAAAAGTAACCTTATTAAATTCCCTGAAAGTTATTCATGCTGCTATTCCCTAACATTAAAAATGAACCATTTTCTTCATTCTAATCATAAATTATATCATTCATCATTTTTTTCTAGCTTCATATTCATTAATTATTTCATAATGAATTTTGTATAGTTTTTGAAATATTGGTAAATCGTTTTGATTTCAAACTGCTATATTTTATATAACACCTTTTATGAGTCCTATTGCATAATGAGTGTATATGATTGAACAGCTGCAACTGATATAGCTCAAATACATTGTAAATCTTTCTTTTTTGAATAAATATCAACTTTTTTTATCTGCTTTCAAGAAAAATATTTTTGTTTTAGATTTTCACCATAAATTATAACAATACCAATAAAAAAGAAAATGAGAAATTAAAAACATTCGGCTTAAATTAAATGAGTAAATAGACTTAAAGAATTTTAAAGAAATGATGATTAGTTAATCTGTGATTTTTGTTGCATTTATTTGACATGCAATTTATTATGTATAGAAGATAGGCAACATTCAAAGATAAAATGCTTTAAGATTATTTTCTTTCTTTTTTGCTTACTTTCTGTCTTTATGACATAGACTCATGTACAGCATAGTCTTCCAGATATTTGTGTCAATAGTAAAATATGAAGACACATATAGATCTGTCAGAATGTTTATTATCATCACTTGAGGATGTCAATTTTTTGAATGTATATATTTGTTCAAAATCTTAGTTTTATAACAATGCTTTGTATTTACAAAGATTTTGAATTAAGAAAATTACATTACTAAGAATATTATTGGAAATAGAATTAAAAGAAGAATTTAATCTTTTTTAAATTTGTTCACAAAAATCCTCCTTAGAGGGTGGGATAATGATGTTTGAGGTGAAACTTTTCTAAAATGAATAGGCATTCAAAGATCACTGTTGAAATTTTGTGGTATATACTTAGACATTTAACTGATGGATCTTTGTTGCTTGAAAAAAAGATTAGTTTTCTGTCAGTAAATTTGAAGATATGAAATAAATTTTGAAAATAAAACTTTATGAATCAACTCATTTATTTTAAATTACCTTATTTGGTTTCTTTTGCCCGTTGACTCAGATGTGTTCAATAATTTTTTTTTTCATTTACTTGCAATGGATAAAAGTGTAAAAGGATCACATCGTAAATTTGGATCTGAAATTTATTTGACCGAATTTCATTAAAAACTGTTGTTAGAAATAAAGCAGGTATGCAAAGAATGAGAAACGCCAGATTAAAGGCAAAACTGAGATTTTCATAGCCTGGAAAATGGTTGTCCCTAAGTAAAATAATCTGGTGGGTCCAGAATCGGGTGTGCACTCATTGTCTCTGAGTCTATAAAAGCTTGTGAAAAATCCCTATTTATTGAGACCATTTTATTAATAAGTAGAGATTTCAGCAAGTGATTTTAAAAAGCGTCCTAATTTGTTTGTCTTATAATAGAAGAATCCCATAATAAATACAGGGCACTAGCAACCTAAACAACATGAGAAAAATATTCAAAAGTTATTCCATTACTTGAAAACATTGCTTCTAAAGAAAGGCTACTTCCAAAAAGAATAGGAACAATATCTGTATTCCTTTTAATGCAGTTGTGGCTAGTAGCACAAAAACAAGATTAACTGCTCTCTAAAAGGAAAACCTAAAAAACAAATAAATAAAATACTCGTAAAAGAACATCATAAATCTTTACTGCAAAGAGATAAGAATGCAATCAGGTATGGCTGATCCTTTTTGTATGAGAAAAAGAGGGGAAATAAAAGATAAAGAGAGAGGAACACTAAAAGAGATCCTGAAAGAGAAAAAGAGAAAATGTGGCCATCAATCCTTACTGGAATGAGGTCAAAATAGCATATAAAGAGAAAAAGTATATATAAAAACAATTTAAATCTAGTTGAAGTTTGTTCAGTTATTTCATTTAATGGCATAATAATTATTTTAGCATACTTCTTGGCAAAATTTTTTGTATCATATATACATTATTTTTTAAACAAAGAGTTTGGATACTGGATCATCTATTCATTGAAAATATAATCCAATATATAAAGTTTTGGTTTAGATTTCTCTGTTTTACATAATATTGTCATTAAATGCTGAAAATCTCATTCAGAAAAAAGGTTTTACTGTTTAAAATTAATATTTAGAGAACAGTAGTTGTATTATTTAAGCCATGAATTAAAAGATTTGTGTACTTCCATGATATTTTTTAAAAGCAAATGTAGCAAATCAGGACTGATCTGAACTCATGTTTTATGGTTAGATAAGAGGCTAAACTCTCCCTGTCAAATTATAGACTTCTCTCTAAGTCCTATCTAATAAATAGCTTATGGAGATTTCAAACTTAAGATACTTATTTAATCAAAAATGCTAAGTAAGCATAACAGTTTTACCCTTTATGCACCTGTACACAGTTTATGTATATAATAATACTGTAGGACCTATGATCTTATATGTGTCACATTTATTCACAATGTCTTTAGAACCTTAAAACAAGTTCCTTAAACCGAAAATGAATGCAATGATTTGACTGGGATTAAATTTGAATATTATGACTCTAAAGCCCAAGCATTTAACCAATCACCAAGTGCTGTAGCTACTAACATGTTATACTCAATTCAATATATTTATCTTTTATATATATGTTTATTGGGTTGCCAATAACTTTCACAAAATCTTTAAAATATAAAAAAATCAATTTCAAATCAAAGATTAATTTATCAATTTCTTTTTTTATTATTATTCTTGTTGGAAACTAGTTTATCGTTCAAGTAAGTTTTTTAATCTGTATTTTAAAGATAGCAGTAAGTAAATTAGTTTGTGGCAACAATCATCATACCCCTGTGCATTTCTTTTATCAAAGTCAATGCCAAATAAATAAGTGGAAATTTACTTTCCATATCCAAATGAATGGTACAGAGTAAACGTTTACAAAAATATATTAATATATAAGTGATCTCTAAAAACATGATCAACTCAAAAGTATGAATAATAAAATTTCTACTGACAATTTTTGGGAAAAAATAATGTTGATAGGATAAAAAGCATCTAGATTGATGGTTTGTCAAACTTTGAATTAAAAAAAAATTTAAATTCGTTAATTCTTAAACTGGGTATAGTTATGCTTTTCAAAATATATACCTATCAATTTTATAGGTTGGAATTTTATATGGGTGTCATCACTTTTGACTCCTTAAAAATAGTAGAGCTCAGTTATTAAATCTTAAATACAATGATCAAAATGATTTTATATCATTTGCTGCCACTTAACTGAACTAAAATTTATATTTTTCCTCTCCTAGAATAAAGCATTTAAAAATTAAGGTGTCATGAATAGAATAATCATTACATTGTTATTGCCAACTTAACAGTATTAAAAAAATATTTTTTGCATGCTTCATATTATTATTTTCATTTTATAACATTGAGTATTTGTAGATGATAATATATGATAATAACATTATATTTTTGGATCCTTCTAGTTAAAATTTAATGCTCTAAAAGTACTGTATTTGCTCGCCATTCAGATATTTGCTTCATAAAAGATATTCCACACAGAACTCTTGGAAATCCTACTAGTACCAAAATAGAATGCTTAAAATCTAAGTTTTTTCCATTACTCATAAAATTGATGGATTTAATATTATTGGTATTCATATTATCTTTTTTAATACTCAAATGTTTGTTTAATAGGTCAGTAAATATGTTACTTACAATCATTATAAACGGCCCACAATCAAAAATAGAAGAGAACAAAGTTCACTTTGCTATACACTTAGGCACAAAACATGGAATATTTGGGTTTTTTGGATCTCAGATTTAAAGAATCAGTACCTTTATCAATTTCGGTTGGAGAAAATCTTTACTATTCTAAAGATAATATGAAAAAACATAGTTCTTAGATAATTTTTTAATAAAAGTATGGATGCACATATAAATGCTTGTGTGTATTAAATACAGATTTCATATACTCACAAATATATGCACCAATTCAAACATATAAATATATAGGTATAAAGTTAAGTTTATACTTAAACTGGCTTTAACTAAACTTTACGTATCATCTATAAATACCTAAAAAAATTAATGTAATCTTTTACAAAATTATTTTCTTGAAGTTTAGTTTACTTAAAATCAGATACAAATTATTAAAGAGGCGTCTCAACCCCTATGTATATATATATATATATATATATATTGCAATCCGTCTACAGGCCTGTTTCGCCATTTTATGGCTCGTCAGGACAGCTACGCGAA
>JAYKTE010482847.1:0-10108 GCA_036873565.1 Xipholeptos notoides | reverse complement strand
TCTTCCTTTTTCTTTCAGCCTCGTGACAACACAGACTTTTGCACGTTTTCGCGGTAAGCCTTCTGTTTCTCTACACTTTCTTTTTCTTTCTCTGTGTCATTGTCACTCTCTTTTAAAGTGAAAGTACGCCAGGTCAAAAGAAGTGAGGTTTAAACCCCTGGAAAAGCTATAAATAGAAAAGCATTGTAAAAAAACAAAAACATCTTGATGCTAAATGACCATAAAGTGTGAAAAAATACTTTGACAAATCATTTATCAATTTTATTTATTTATTTAGATTAATGAATTGAAGCAAGATTACATTTATATATATATTCAATAGTAGATCGCCAAAAACAAATATACCAACCATCGACCACCACAAGGCAGATCTACTTTTTTCAGAGCTTTCTCTCTTTTAACCTACGTCAGGATCTACGAGATCCATTTACTCGGGTTTGAAAACTGTTGTTCGTCACGAAGATGAACTGATCTCCTGAGATAACGAATCTCCTTTGATTAGAATAACTGAAAATAGACGTAATGGTTTGTCTGGAATTTGAATTTATGTTTTACGCTCCCACGCTGAAAGCGTTTAACAACTGACCTATTGCAATTACCTTGAATATTGCAGTTTTAGAAAACTGAACGTGGTAGATTTAAAACTTCAATTCTTTTTCCTCTAAACACATTTTATTGATACTTTTACGACAAAATATTTATTGTAATTATAGGATTTTAGTATGAAATTTAAGATTAGACGTGGTTTGTAGTTTAGTAATGCGCTTCAAAGTAACCCCTCCTATTCATGATCAACCTTTCAATGCGTACGATATATACGCCTACATCATTTTTGGAGTCATTTCACGTATTATCTCCGCAAAAGTACCTCAGTTTGCACTTGGTTATTTTCCTTATTATTTTAAAACTGTATATAAGTATATATGTATATATTATATTCGTTCAGATGAGGCTCATTAACTCGGGAGATTAACTCATCTAGGAGAAGGACACTCTGATGTGAAACGTGAACTCTATTTGGCCGATCAGTCAGTTTTCTTTGTTTGTTACTGGTTAACATGAGGGTTGGGCTTTTTCTGTTAAGAAGTGACAGTCACCATTTATTATATATTTATATGTAGGTATTCGATATTGATCGTTGATAATTAATCATTTTTGTATTTATATACATATATATAAGGTGACTGCCACTTCTTTGCAGAAGAAGCCCAATAGTCACGACATGTCCGACTGCGAACCAGTTCGCATGTGGTTCCACATTCCCCCACCTATTTTGCATAGTTTGCCACATACTCGACAGGACAGACCTCAAGGTGTCCGGACCACTTCTGGCCCCTCCCTCTTTCCTCGTCCACAAGATTGTTGCTCTGCGTGAATAACAATGTGGCTCGTAAGACCTGTTTTGGATAGGCAAACTTTACTGCAGCTTCCGCAAGAATATCTAGTTTCAAAATCAAACTCCGCTAACGCGTCTCGTTTACGTAAAACTCGCCTGAAAAGTCTGGCAATGGGCTTAGACGTGTTGTTTCCATAAATTTCAATTCATCGCTATCGATTCCCAATTCCCTACTTTATATTTAGTGCCACCCAGTTGCTTTTAATAACATCCTTGTACTGTTCCCTTGGCTTATGCTTTGAGCGCTTACCACATTCAAGCTCCCATTAAACAAACGCTTAGGTGTTGTAGTATCGTCCATCCTTAGTAGGTATCCCGCCTAGCGCATATGATTGCGAATAACGCGCACTTCTATGCTGGAGATGCCAGACTTCTCGAGCACCTCTGTATCAGAAGTGAGAGATTGTCTCGTAACATTAAACATTCTTTTATGAAATCTTTCCAGAACATTGATATCATACTTACTTGGTCGAGCACCAACCAAAGTTAGGTGCAAGGCCATTTTTATGTGCTCATACTGGGCTTTTGTAATCATTGTTGCCCTTCACCTAGATGAGTTACTCTCCCGAGTTAACGAGCTTCATCTGTCCAAGACAGCTGAAAGTGAATGTAGTGGTGTTTGACTGGGATTTGAAATCGTGTAATAAGATTCCAGAGACCAAGCTTTTTCCACTGCGCCAACCTCGCTGCCTGAACATTGATATGCCGGCAAAACTGTCTAGTCCCATTGACGTAAATATCCAGTTCTTTGTAGATGCCGTTGGGTGGTAGAGTAAGCATCACCTTGACCTTCCCCAGGCTGAACGTGAGTCTAAAGGCAGTGCACGCCATGGAGAAGGGATCCATGATATCTCGCATGCCCTCTGCGTTTGAGCGACGAAATACACGCGGACAAGGGTTTAGGAGGTCTTTGGCCTGGCTTTAAAACAAGTCAGGTTGAAAGCTTTACCAGCAGTAGTCTGAAATCGAAGAAGACCCCAGTTTTACAGTCCTGAAATGCGTACGAAAGTTTTGTTGCAAAATAAATCGAGAAGAAGGTTGCAGCCAGGATATCACCTTGTTTAAACCTTTTGTCGATGGCAATACACCCTGATACTGTTCCATTTAATTGGAAACGCTTTCATTTTTTTGATGCAGTTGTCTAAGCATATTTACGAATCCGGGTGGACAGCGATGTTTCCGAAGTATTGTCCACAAGGTAGTCTGGTTGACAGAATTGAACACTTTTTTTTAGATCTGCATAGACGTGTTCAGTGCATTTCCCCTGAATCATGTCCATTGTGCCTTGTCCGGGCCTAAATCCACTTTGGCCTTCGGTTAGTACTGAAGGATATATACGAGTATATTTGTTTATTCAGTTTATTAGGAGTCTGGCAACAGCTTGAAAGCAGCTGCCAACAGACTTATACCCCGGTAATTTCCACATATAGCTTTTCGACTTTTCCTCCTGTATATTCGAATGATCTAGGAATAGTGTACACCAGTTTTGTTTATATTAAGATAACTAGCAGCTCGAAGAATGCGTTGTTGATATTAAAAGTTCTAGCTAGGTATATTTTGGTCAGCTCGGAAATGTATTGTTTGTTTTGAGATTTTACTAGCATTTTTTGAGTGGGATAGTTATTAGGCAAGTTTGGTGAAGGAATTTATAAAATTAATTTATTTATGAATTTAGTTCAATGATGTTATTTTAGAAAAATAAAAAAAATAATTTGGATACAAATAAGATTTAGGAATGATGTTTCAGTTCATTTATTAGATTTAGCAATATTTTCAGTTTGTCATTTTTGTTACCTACGTGTTATGGTTGAAAAGTTGGAGAATGACAATACCGCGACCCTGGGGGTCCGCAGGATCACAATATGTTGTAACGAACAACAAATCTGGTTTAGAAAAATATAGACTCTTTTATTTTCGGGCTCGTACAATATTTGGAACATAAAAGGTGACCCTCAACTCGGGTGCCCTCTCTCCCCAACCTCAAGACCGGGAAGGCTTCGGCCGAGAACTTTTCTCTAATGATCTCCTGTAAAAAATGTATATATAATAGGTTCTGGGGTGTAGCCCCACCCATCAACATTCAGAGTGGGTTATTTCTCCGACCCCGATAACGTCATCGATAAAATCAAAAATTAAATTCATACATTAATTTTTCCAAGTCCCGAATAATACTCTTTTTCATGACAAAAGAAAAGAGGTAATAGATAACTCATTTAAGTACAAGAAGGCTGTGGCTTTTCACACCTTTATGGCAAAAGGTATTTCTGCTAAGTATGAAGCGAATCCCAACATCATAACAAAGAAAATAGAGCAATTGATGATCAATGCCCAAGAAAAACCTGTTGCTTTTAACACCCTGACATCAAAAGGCATTGTCTGCCCATCCTGGGTCAGTTTATATATCCTGAACGCTTTTCAAATCGTCACTTTTGAGATTCTAAAAATACTAACTAAAAAGACCCCTCACAGAAGCTCAAATAGATACCACAAAAATCCACGAATCTATCAAATCAAAATCTCCACCTTGGACGACTAAACAGCCATCTATAATATTAAATCAAAACAAGCACTCAGAAACAAAAACCCATCATTCAACATTTCACGAAGTACAGTTCAACATTCAAAATAAATACTCCGAAAATTTACAAATCTATACCGATGGATCAAAAGATGGAAACGGAGCAGGATGTGGAACCACCCGTAAAAACATAAAATTAAAGAAAAGACTCCCATATGGGGCCTCTGTGAAGTATCTGTCACAGAAGTATCTGTCATTGACTTATCACTAAATATTATAGCATCCAATGCTTATTTATGTTTTGTTTTAAATATCTCATACTCAGATTTTTTTTATCAGTGCTCACATTACTTAAAGAAAAAAAGATGACAGACCCTTTGATTACAAAATTACTAAATGAGATAAATAATCTAACAGAAGATATGGATCTTCTGCTGGATCTAAAGCCACAACAGAAAAAAAATCCCTGATACAGATTTAAAACCAAAAATAATTATATAGATCCTCAAAAAGTGACAGAAGTCATGGAACTCCTGTACAAAGAAAATGAAATTATATAACAAAATTTGTATATAAAATATCCTCTGAATCATAAGTAACATCTAATTCCCACCAATAATTAATGTTCCGGCATTAAATGATCCATAAAGGGTTGATTTTCCACAAAACAAATCAATCAATCTAAACCTTTCTATATCTTTCTTGATGTGTGTGCGTATGGTTTTGAGCAACAGCGAGAAAGTGAAAACAGTTTAAGCTCTCCGTTTTTTCAAGGAAAAATATAAGATGTAGAAATACATTATAGCGAAACAAAAAACAGCAACAATAAAAACAAAACAAAAAGGAAAAATCGAGAAAGAAGATGATATAAAAAAAAAATGGCGCGAAAGAAGGGAAGAAGCAGATTTAAAATGAGTCGAGTCGGATATTATCATCGCTGACACGTTGTGGCAAAACAGGCGTCGACGTATCCAGGTCGTAAAATGCTCGACTTGCTTGACTTGATCGTCGCCATTTGTGACTTGTAAGGATGTTAGAAGTAGCTCAGTGAAAGCTTTATAACTGTATTAAATTAAATGGCAAGAGCGGATCGGTAGGTGCAGGAAGAAGAAGACGAGTAACATGGAGGTAATGTCTTGGTGGTGGTGATTATTATAGCTAGCCTAAACGGGAGGGAGATTCTTGGCCGGTCGGACGTGCGTAAGAAGCTGAAAAAGCAATTCCGCTAAAGTTGGCGGAAATAACTGCATAAAATTGGCTGACTTAGTTTGATAGAAAACATTGCCATAAAAATAAATAAAAAGTGAGAGGAAAATGAATAAACAACTCCCCCTCTCCCTTTACGACTGCTGTAAGGGTTGGCCGTCTTCTGTAAAGAAGTGGCAGTCACCATATTTTACATACAACATGTGAAAGCATGTGCTATAATCTGCCCTCATCAGCCGCCAACCAGGGGTGATATCACAGTTTCGGTGGTGGCTAAGGCAGAACTGCCACCCCTAGCGCCACCAGCAGCTTTCGCCACCGAAAAGAAAAACATTTAATTGATATATTATCTAAATTAAAAGAAAAACGCTTTTCCACTGTTAAGTTCATGAGCACAGAAGCGAATAACGTCATGCTTTATTTCCGAATCTCTTCGAATTCCGCCAAATCCAACATGACGCTATTTATATATAAACACACGTTAAAAAGGTATATGATGAAATAGCAAACACCAAATGAAAAACAAAAACAAGCTCCTCACCCACCAAAATCATTTAAAAAAATCTCGTGAAATCAATGAAAGAGACAAAAAAAAATCCAATCATATAGACTGTGCAAAATGTCTTCATGCAGAAAAAATGTGCATAAGATCAGAAAAGTTTTTCTACCATATTTTAGAAATATTTTTTTAAATTTCTAATTTATATCGTTTTAATGAGAATTTTATTTATTCATCTTCATTTGTTTACTCATTGAAAAAAATGTTTATTTTTACCGTAAGATTCCCTTCCCCTGCTGGTCGTTGATAATCTCTTAACCTTCAAAATTCCAAAAAGCCCTGAAAATATTTATTTTCATAGAACTAAAATCAAGGATCTAATTTTAGACTGCTTTTATTAGTTTTAGACTTTCACCTTATTACAGTACTCGTATCTTATGCAGTCGTCGTCAAAGAAAACCAAGATTTTTCGAAACAAAATACGAATAATTTGAATTATAAAAAATTCTTAAATTAACTGGCTACAAGTAAATGAAGACTGGATACACAAACAAAAGAAATCAAATATTTTTTAAAACAAAAACGTATAATTCAAATTATTTAAAAAATGTTAAATCAAATTCTGTCATTTGTATTTATACAAAATATTTACATGAGAAGTTTTGGATTAATTGATAAAATAGAAAAAAAAAACTGGAGGTCTGACCAGTTTACCATATTAGTATTAGAGAATGAACGCTCAAATAATCGCAGGACACACACACATGCACACAGAGAAAATGACAGTTTTTGAATTTCTATTTTTGCAATTGCCATAGATCAGTATATTGCGTTTTTGTGTGGGATTTTGGCAAAATTGGTCGAAAGTACTCAGAATTAAAAACAAAACAAAACAAAACAAAAGAAACGCTGGAAAATAAGACGCCAGGTATAAAATCTGATTTTTGTGACCGGAAATAAAGTCGTGTTCAGACGGTATATCTGAAAGTTGATTGATATTCGTAAAAACAAACGCTGGAAACGGGGAAAAGGTGGAAAACATAAAAGACGCTGAAAAAATACTGAAATATCGACCAAATCGGAAAATGCGTTTTGCCGTCCAGTGTCCTGATCAAAATCTCAGAAGTTGGCTGCCATCGTTGTGGAACGATCATACTAAGAAAATGTATTACTAGTCAATGGGGTCTTTTGGCTAAGTAAACCTTGACTTAATGTACATACGCCAAATCGGCTTTAAATTGACGTTTTGGAAAAAAAATTTTGCTAATAAATTTGGAGAATACTGAGCGTCTGTGTGTGAAGTTTCAACCAAATTGGTCCCACACAGCCCACAGATGTAAAAAGTAAAGTAAGAAAGAGACGCTGATTTTTTTCAAAATATTGATGTCACGCGAAAAAGGGTTTCGAAATTAGAATTTCGTTAAAAACTGTCATTAAAAACGAAGCAGGCATGCAAAGAATGAGAAACGCCCGGAAAACGCCGGGTTAAAGGCAAAACTGATATTTTCGAATGTCATTAAAAACGAAGCAGGCATGTAAAGAATGAGAAACACACGTAAAACGCCGGGTTAAAGGCAAAACTGACATTTTCATAGCGCAGAACATGGTCGACCCTAACCGAAATGGCCTGGTGGGTCCAGAATTGGGCGTGTACAAAAGCCTGCGAAACACCCTAGAGACGCTGTTTATCGAAGCCATTTTATGAATAGGTAGAGATTCCACGAAACCTTTTAAGAAATTATTCTTCATGTTCAAAGAAAATAAATATTTTAAATAGAATATTCCTGTTTTATATAAACAGGAATATTCACATATGTAGAACAACTTTACTGACAGTTTGAAATTTGATATATGGGGTACTTAGACCTGGGGAACTCTTTAATTGGTTTTGAGTCGGAAAAATATCTGGAAAGGATCAAAATATGGAATTACAAAAAAAAACAAAAACAAAAAAATCAAGAAACAAATCAAAATGAATACAAAAGCGAGCATCTAGAGAGAGAGAGAGGAGAGAGAGGGAGAGAGATAAAAAAAATATAGATAAAAGAAATGGCAATGATAAAAAATAATTGCCATCTCTACAAATAAGTTATGAACAAAAATAACTTTTTCGAAATTCATAAAAATGGAATCAGGGTAGAAATCCAGTTGACATTAAGTCAGTGCCCAATTTCCAATGAAAATATCATGTAAAAAAATTTTTTTTAGTCAAACATCATTTTTGTGGTCACAGAATATATTAATACAAAAGAAAATCGAACCCCCACTTAAAGTCCACGTCTAAATTTTGTTCATATGATGCCATATTATTTGTAACTATACAAATTTTCTACTCGTAAAATTTCGGATAAATTTACACAAAAGAAAAAAAGAACTGAAGGCCATAAAATTATTGAGAAATCTAATGAATTTGGTATGTGTTGTAAACTTTTGCGTTGCTAATTATTGAATTTTCATTTCGCGTTGTGTTAAATTGTTATTTTATATTTTTCTAACTGTTCCTATCTTAGTTTCAATACATTTTCTATGTTTATAAAAAGTTTCATTAACATTTGGGTGCTAGAAATACAAAAAACTGTCAGTTTCAACGGTGTATTGTAAACTTTTGCAGGGCACTGTATGTACCAACACGTAAAAGAGTTGCACATAGGATGGTGGCCTTTGTTTCCCAGCTTACTTCTGTTTGTGTAAATGCAAGATAGTGAATAGAAGGTAAAAATTTTGATTTTTTCCAAACTTACCGAACATAACTTTCCCCTCAGTGGTAGCAATCTTGTATTTTTTCTCTCACCCTTTTCTTCTTCAACCATCTTCTGACCTTTAACTTGCCTCTACTCATGTCTCTTTAAAGGAAGAAATGAAAAAATATATATTAAAAAATGAAGAAATAAAGTTCATTCATTTATTTTCCAGGATTTCTTCAAGTCAAAATATTTTCGTGCAAATAAACAATAGTTTTGGTTTCTGCCTTGATTATAAGAATATATTTATTTTTTTGAAATTTCCTATTAAAAAGCCTCTAAAAATTTGAATGGAAAAAATGGAGCAAAGGCCTTGAATAAATGTAGTAGCCGTTAAACCAGGGCTGGGAATGAAAGGAAACCTTGAATATTCATCTATTCATGCCTGTAATTATTTTCGTTTTTGGGAGACAGTGTGCCCTTAAAATTAATTTAAACCTTTCAGGACTACTGCTGAGGACAGCCTGTAGAGCCTTGGTTTATTTTCTCTTTACTAGGGCGGTCGACAGTATAGCAGGAAAGCTCCATTCTCGATTTTCTGTTTTTTAAAAAAACATTTTTGCTGTTGTTTTCGAGTAAAGCATACAGTTTTGGTAAGTGAGAAATTTCGACCAATCAGAAAATGGCACCATTTTTGTAAAATTTTGACACCTCTTTTTCTAAAGTAGTGTGTCTTGGAGAGCTACGGGGGCGGCTGCATTGTCTTAGTGAAGCAGCTATTGCTAGGTTAGATGCATTTGTTTTGGCAACTAGATGAGTTAAAGAAACAATAGCAAAATTAAGAATATGCTTTTCCCATCATAAGATCTCTTCACCTCTGTGAACATAAATTCCTTGTACATAAAAAAGAATTTACTGCTATGGGTTTGTAGTTAGGACACAAATTCTGAAAGAGTGGTAGATATCGGTTTTTAGCAGTTGCATGTATTCAAGACCGGTTTTGGTTACGTCAAAATGAATGGAGATAAAGGATTAAGGAAATTATTCCCCGAGGTTGCTTCGCAGCAGAAGCCTTTCACCGCGAACAATTTAATCCTTTGATAGAAATTTCCTTTAACCATACAATATCAAACTACATCAGATATTTAGGTAACTGATATTGAAATTAGAGACACAGTAGCAGTGAAACGGGCTTTCTGAGAATGAGTCGACAGAGTAATTTTTAAACCTGTGCGATGTCTTCAGATGTTACAGAAGTGGTAGGATAGGTCCAGCCGAACCAACACTAATGGGAGAAAAAAGTGATAGGGTAAAGGGCTTTTGAAAATGAGAGGGTTCAGAAAAAGTAGTCATTAAAATATCAGGTGGTAGATAAAAGTCGGATTTCTTCTGCGCCATGTTCAACGTTATGGCTACCTTGTAGGCGGCAGCCAAATCCAAGTTTTTATCCTAGAGTTCTTTTTTCTATGTTTTGTTGGACTGTATTGTATTATCAAAAGTATCTCTGATAGAAATGTCTCTAGCTTGGTTATATATAAGAGTAGTAAATTCGAATTTGCGACTTCATTTTTTTTTTAGCATTTGAAAATAATGCTCCAGAATTTTCTGGGCGTTGACACCGGTTGGTAAGAAAATTCCCAGTGAAAATAGCGTTATTTTTCTAAACAAATATGACATCCAGACTATTCCCAGCAATCTCGTAATACTTACATTCGGTTAGATTTCTATAAATAGGAATAGTTTGGTTTGGTTTGGTTTGCTTGGGTTTAACGACCTTTCAACCTTTTCTAAATAGGAATAGAGACATG
>JAYKTE010482736.1:0-10108 GCA_036873565.1 Xipholeptos notoides | reverse complement strand
AATTAAAAAAATAAAACGAGGAAAGTCAAATTATTTAGAATATACTTTTTCTTTTTTGAAATAAAATGAAATTGATCACATAGTATGATTTCGCATCCGGGTCGGTAGGCCGATCGTCATGCGAAATCAAGCCATCTAACTGGCAGCTTTTTCTTTTGAAGTATCCAAAACCTAGGAAATATTGAATATTTTATTAAATTCATTATAAAATTATTAAACGTATTAAAAGTTTTTATTATTTTTATATTTCAGGATTTCGTCTCCTTCAAGAATCGAGTAAAAAAGTTCTATCAAATCTTGAGTTATATTTTAGGGTAAGTGTATGTTATTCCAAAGCACGCATCATATGATTGGCATTTTACGTGGTGAATATTGCTAATTTCGGTTCTTTAGATTTTATGGACCTTTATTCTCATCTTTATTTGTTATATACGTATATCTTTATATTATATTTCGCATTTTTTTATATTAAGATCAACAATTTGTACTAATTAGGTTATAGAACAATCTATTTTCACCTTAAACATTCTTCATAGAAACAATTTGTAAAAAAATCTGGTCTTGTTGAAACATTCTTCGTGCAAAAACAATTTGAAAAAGATTTCGTTGAAACATTCTTCATAGAGAAACCATTTGTAGAAAATTTTGGATTCGTTGAAACATTCTTCGTTGAAAAACAATTTGAAAAAAATTCCGGTTTTATTGAAACATTCTTCATAAAGAAACAATTTGTAGAAAAATTTAGTTTTGTTGAAACATTCTTCATTAAAAAACAATTTATAGAACAATCTAGTTTTTATTTTTAAGCATGCTTTATAGAGACAATTTGTAGAAAATGTTGGTTTCGTCGAAACATTCTTCATGTAGAAAAATCTGGTTTTGTTGAAGCATTCTTCATAGAGAAACAATTTGTAGAAAAATCTAATTTTTTAAACATTCTTCATAGAAACAATTTTTAGAAAAATCTGGTTTTGTTGAATCATTCTTTGTAGAAAAACAATTTGAAAAAAAAACAAGTTTCGTTGAAAAATTATTTATAGAGAAACTATTGGTAGAAGAATCTGGTTTTGTTGAAACATTCTTCATTCAAAAACAATTTGTAGAAAAATCTGGTTTTGTTGAACCATTCTTCATACAGAAATAATTCATATAAAAATTAGTTTTTTTTATAAAGATTCTTCATAGAGAAACAATTCGTAGAAAAATCTAAATACTTTGCTTGAAGCTTTGACTTCGCATTAGGCCATCTTCTCCATCTGGTCTAGAATAGAAAGTCATTATGCAAACATTAACACAAACGTTTTTGAGGATGTTACACAGTCTTTAGATCAATAAAATCATTGCAATAGCTGATCGAAAGAATTGAATGGACAGACAGAGGGGGGGAGGGGATAGGAGTGGGTCAGTCGATATTTCTACACAAATTAACAATTCTTTTTTTCGTTATCGATTTCCAATAAAACAATCAATTTATCTCCTACTATAGCGTCGGGTAAGTCCACTCGGGAGAGTGGACAGGCTGTCGGATTTTGCAACCGTGATACGTGAGTTCGAATCCCAGTTATTCTGTTTGCGTATCAAGCCTAATCTCGAAGATTGTGTAGGTAACAATGAAAAGAAGGAGGACAGCAGTTCTAAAAATGGATGTACAAATTATGAAGCCTCATTTCAAGGATTGTGATGATAACCATGATAAGGATGAGGACAACAGTCCGAAAAATAGACATACACATTATCAAGCCTCATTTCAAGGATGATGAAGGCAACAATAATAAGGATGAGGACAACAGTCCGAAAAATAATGTATGAAGATTCCAAAAAATAGATGCATAAAATTACCAAGTCTCATCTCAAGGATTGTGAAGATAATAATGAAAAGAATGAGAACAACAGTTAAAAAGAAATATAATTATAAAATAACCAATTTCTAACCTAGGTAATTTTACGTCCGGGCGCAAAATACGCTACCGGGTATTCATAATTGGTCACCCATCTAAGTACTGATCAGACTCAACGTTGCTTAACTTCGGTGATCTGACTGGAACCGGTGTCTCTAACATAACTTGACCGTATGGGTGGGGATGAGGTGTTGAGATATGGCACTGGAGTCACGAATTAAAAAAAAAAGCCTTATTGTATTCGCGAGGAACTAAAGATGCAGAAGATTTGCGTTTTCACCGGGATAATGCACCAGTCCACAACTCCATCCTTGTCACAGAATATTTGACCAAGATGAGCATCAAGATAGTTCCTCATCCTCACTATAGACTTCGGAATAGTAGTACGTGAGTTCAAGTCCCAGTCCTTCCGTTTGCGTTCATATTCAGACTAATACCCTTGGGAAAGGTATGAATCCCTACTTTACCTCCAGCTATGGGTTAAATAGTGCATACTGTGTTATTCAAAAAACTAAGTGTTGACAAAAAATGATGTTTATAAAAAATGATTGTTCTAGGCATTAAATGACCTAAAATGGTTGATATGTATTAACTAGTGCATATTGTGTTATTCAAAAAAATAAGTGTGGACAAAAAGTAACGTTTATCAAAAATGATTGTTCTTGGCATTAAATGACCTAATATGGTTGATATGGATTAAATAGTGCATATTGTATTATTAAAAAAAATAAGTGTGGACAAAAAATAACGTTCATAAAAAATGATTGTTCCTGGCATTAAATGACCTAAAATGGTTGATATGCTGTAAACCACAAACAAACTCAATTCAACTTCAACAGCTTCCAGTCACTTTCTATGATTGTACAGATGTTTTTTGCAAAGATTTGCAGGTATTTTGCGCCATTTGTCTTTGCAGAACTCTTTTAGTTGTTGAATATTTTGTGGATTTTTAGTTAGGTGAGGTCTAGAGAAAAAATGGACATAATAAGAACGTCAATTTTGTTATTTTTAAGCCATTCTTTGGTTAGTTTGTCAGTATGTTTGGGATGATTGTCATCCTAAAACACGAAATTACTATTATGTCCCCAAAAATCAGCAGATTTGCAAGGGTTTTCTCCAGAATCTCCCTCTACACCCACCCATTAATTCTACCATTGATGATTTCTAATTCACCAAAACAATTGAATGAAAAACACCCCTATACCATAATTAAACCAACACCAAACTTCACTCTAGGAATGGTATTCTTTTTGTTGTAGGTGGTGCCATTATTCCGCCATAACTGTGTTGCTGTATTTCTTCCAAAGATTTTAATTTTCATTTCATCTGACCAGATTACCTTGTTCCAAAATTCTTGTGGTTTCTCCCCATAGGTTTTAAAATAATTCAAAATTGATTTGACATGTTGTCACTTCAACAATGAAACTTTTCTTGGAGATCTCGAAACAAAACCTGTATAAATTAGAGCTCTACAGATTGCATCCTTGCTCATAACAATCCCAGCTTCTCTGAACTCGGTTTGAATTTCACCACGAGTAACAACAGGGTTTCTTTGAACCTTTCTGTTTACCCACCTTGATTTTTTTTTTTTTGGTCGACCACATATTGGAAGATTTGCAACAGCTTCCCTATGAGTTTTTAACTTTCTAATAACATTTCCAACTGTAGTAAGTGGTAGATTAAGTTCCCTTGATATTATTCGATACCCCTTTCCTTCTTTGTGCTTAACAATAATTTTTTTATGAATATCTATTGACACGTCTTTAGTTTTAGGCATTTTTATAAATGAACTGGTTGACTTTGGGGAAGGTGAATAAAAATAAAAAAGTTCCGTCAAATTGAAAGAAAAAGGTAAAATAAATTTCAGAAAAGCGGAATATTTTTGAACATTAGAAACCAAAAGGTAAAAAGTTTTTATTTTATTTTATATTTTCTAAATTAGTTTTTATATTTTTAAAAATGAATTATATATATATATATATATGGTGACTGCCACTTCTTTACAGAAGACGCCCAACCCTTATAAAAAAAAATGAAGTGTTTTGGGTGAAGTAGGGGCCACGCACAACGATCTGGTCTCCGTCCCGACCCCCGAGTTGACGTCTACGGATTTCAAATTCTATTAAAAATCATTAAAAAATGATTTCATTACTCTGTTTTTAACACGATAAAAATCAGGGTTTTATCTTTTTGGTAGAATCTAAAACAACTTTAGCGCGCTAAGATTGGTCTGACGATCGCGCAAGCGTGAAACTAACAGTTACCAACAACCGCCGTTTTTCCAGGTATTTGGATTTTATCTTTTTATTTTTTGCTATATATATATATATATATATATATATATATAAAATGCAATAACTGACTATGTTCGGGTTTGTTCGAAATTATAGAAGAGAAAAGATTGTGCTTTAACAAAAGTAAGTGTTTTCTTTTATTATTATAGAAATCAAAAATGTTAAAAAAAATTCTAACAATAAATGAATATTAATAATTGATATTTTTTTCTAATTGGTAACCACAGACAGAAGTTAATGAGGTGGATAAAATTATTAGAGAATGAAATTCAATAAATGGGCAATGAATGAATGAATAAAGAAATAAAAGTAGTTAAGAATATTTTAGACTTGAAAATAATTCCTCAAATTTTGGAAATTAAATATCAAAACTAAAAACTTAGAATTTCTATAAATTTAGATAATTATTCTTTATGAAAGTGTTATAATGAAACAACCCATTCACCCACCAACAAACAAAGCATTGTACCAGCTGTAATGTTAAGGGACCCCTGTGTGGTCTCTTGTATTAATTTAAGATATGCCCTTTCTCCTTTGTACTGTTCTGTACAATAAACCATTTATTTTACCCCAAACATGCTTTAGCATAATCACTCTACTCAGGTTCACCAACTTGTCTATACTGGGGTTATCCAGGATTTAACAGAAAGAGCACCCAGTAATCTATCAACTATTTTTTTCAATTAATAAATTAAAAGGTTTTTTAACCAAAATGAATTGTATGTTATTATTTTGTGTAATAATAGAATAAATAAAGTTTGTTTACATTATGCTAGTTTGGTGAATTTTACAGCATGTAAATACTTTGGGTCAGTTTATGCTGCGTACCTATGGGTTAAAGTCTGCATTTGATTTTTGTATAAATAGATTTATAAGTTTGATACGTGTCCAGTTCTTTTAAGAAAATTCATAACATTTTTAGAGTGGAAGTCAACTTGGGACAGTGGATAGGCAGTCAGACTTCAGAATCGTAATATGAGAGTTTGAATCTCAGTTGTTCCATTTTGCATTCATAATTGGGCTAATATGCTTGGGAAAGGTATGAATCCCCAAATTCCCTCCAGCTATGGATTAATTAGTGCATATTGTGCTATTCAAAAAAAATATGTGTGGGCAAAAAGAACATTTATCAAAAATGATTGCATCTCGGCATTAAATAACCTAAAAAAATTGATATCCCAGAAAACAAAATAAACAAACATTTCTAAGAATTCATGGCTATATTTTTAGGTTGAGCATAGCTTTCCCTAAACTTGTTAGTTTTCCTTTACACGACTAATTGGTTGTAGTAACAGGAGTCTTAAGACCCAATGTGGATGGATTAAGTGTAATTCTCTGTACTTAATGAAATTTTTAAATTTCAAGTAAATTAATAGGTTTTTACAAATTTGAAACTATGAATCCCAAAATTAATCTGATAGAATCAATAAAACTGGCTATTTTAGGAGTAAAGTCAATGATGATGAAAACATACCTTGGTTATCATTAACACATTGAGGGCCATCACGTTGGTAGTTAGTAACTCTTGTTTTAAAAGGACAGTTCACAGGAATTTGTAGGTAGTTTGACCCTAGTCGATGACGATGGGTATCAGAGTATGAGTACAAGCGGCCCTAAAATGAAAAATATATCATTAAAACATGTTACATAAATAAAAATTTCAAGATGGTTGCTAAAATCATATGCTTTGTAAACCTATTTTTCAGACTGTTGTCCTCATCATTATAATTGTTAGATTCACAAAATTTCAGCAGATGAACCCTTCAGCCTTCTTTAGGTGATCAAACTAAAAAAATAGGTGTACAAATTATCAAATCTCAAATATTACAAAAATCCAAAGCCCTATGCATCCAGCAATTATCCTTTTCTTACAAATATTGATTTATGTGAAGAATTTGCATATCTCAAAGATATCTATTTTTCAAAGAGTTCTTTCAGGGTTTTTTTTTTTCGTAGAGTTTTATATTTTAGCAAGGTATAGTTAATTGTGAGTTGGTTTCCACATGTGTATTTTAGTCTTTCTTAGTAAGAAGAAATGTGTTAAGTATGGGAATTCTATATGTCATTTGCTTCCGCTTAGGTCCGAGTATCGGGTAGATGTTGTCTTGTGCTCTATCTTCATTGATATGAAGAGAGGGGGTAAAGTGACAGTGTCAGTCACTGTGGATGTTGTTTTTGGGTGGTTGTGGTGGTGTGATGGCCATGCACACTCACTTGGCCTACATCACTTCCATATTAGCTCAAGGGGGAAGAAGGAGATAAGTGTCCATAATGCAGGTTGCATTGGGCTGCCAGGTTCTTGAACTCCTAAGGCCTGCCATGTCGCCTGCCTGTGAGGCATTTCCAGGTTTTTGTAATCAGTGATGCCTTTCACCTAATTACTCATTGAGTTGATGGGTCTCATCTACCAAGGTTTTTGGAAACAGTGTTATCCTTACACCTAGACGAGTTACTTCCCAGAGTTAATGAGCCTTTTCTGTCCGAGCCAGCTGAAAGTAAATGTCTACTTTGTCTCATTGTTTAATTCTAATGTGGTTTGGAATCCAGTAGTAGATAATATTTCTAGTTTTTCATGGTATGGAATTTGTGCAAGATCTTTTTCAATAAGTGTTTTCCTTCTTTTTTTTAAAGAGTGTTGAGACAGATAATGATTCTGAAAATATAATGTTTCTGTTTTTGATAGGATTTCTAATGTAATGTCAATTCTGTCTTTGTATTGTTTGGACATCTTTCGACTTAGAGCAGAACACCCCGAAATGGCCAATACAAAGAATTGAGAAATTACTCCTCCCTCACTTCTCCGAGAATGAAGGGTGTAAACAGAGTTATCTACAAACACAGGAAAGTGACACCTGAATGAGAGGACTCCCTCTCAATGTCAACTGAATCAAGTGTTCAGTGGTTGAACCGGCTCAACCAGCAGAGATGAGTAAGTCAACTACATGCATACAACTGAGTAGTCCTGAGGTGACACATCACAAGAAAACCCTGGGGAATGGAGACAGAAAAATGTAAGTAAAAGAAAAACTAAAGCTTACATTTCCTAATTTAAGAACTGTACTGTTCTATACCCCGCCTAGAACCGTTCTGTTATAGAGGTCATAATGGTTCAACCTTTTATTATGGTTGTGAGGACTATGTTACAAACAGGAATACTTTTGCATGTATTGAAGTAATTTTGCACAACTTATCTTTATTATTGTTTATGAGGGTGTGTTTTGTTGATTGGTATGTTACTTTTTTGTTTGTGTTTTATGGCATTTCAACCTTTTTAGGTCATTTAATGCCTAGAACAATCATTTTCAATAAACATTCATTTGTCCACACATAGTTTTCTGAATAACACAATGTGCACTATTTAACCCATAGCTGGAAGGCATAGGTTTCCCAAGAGCATTAGTCCAAATGTAAACGTACACGGAAGGACTGGGATATATATATCTCTAGAGGTACCACTCTCGCTAGTTGCAGACACAGTTAACCCCAGTATTAGTTGACACAGAGTAGTCCACTAAGTTGGTCAGACTATGGTACGACTTTTCTCTCTGTATTTCTGTTCCTGTTAATATACCTCCTAATTAATATCCATGCCTGAGTCTTATCTTAGTGACCCAAAGCCACAACAAAAACAAAGATGAAAATGATTCTTACCTGTAACATTTTGTCAGGGCTGGCTTCAATACCTGGAATCATGTGAGCAGGGGAAAATGCAATTTGTTCCACTTCAGCAAAATAGTTTTTGGGATTAGTATCAAGTACCATTCGACCGACAGGAATCAAGGGATATTCCCCATGAGGCCATACCTAATCAAAGAAATAGTTAGGTTACAAATATAAACAAAAATTACACATACAAGAAATTGGAAAATTAATGAGAGCTGATATCAATAACATTGGAGAGATAAGAAATTCCATTGGATAAGAAAAAGATTACTTATTACAGTGAAGAAAAATAAAGATAATAAAAAATGTTTAAAAATTACCTACTACATTTAAGGTGATAAATTACAATAATAATAATAAAAAAAAATTAGTATAATGATAATAAGATTACATAAAGAGATTAAATACAATATGAATAATAATAATTTAATAAGAAGAAGGTTACTTACTACAGTTAAATAGATCAATTAGAACATGAATAATAATAATAATAATAATAATTAGAATAATAAGATTACTTACTACAGTTAAGGAGATCAATGACAATAATGATGATAACAATACTAAGATTACATACTACAGTTAAGGAGATCAATTAGAAAAAAAAAACACTAGAGAATAAGTCATGAAATGAACTGACAGAAACACTTAGCCGCTGCAACAATGAGTTTCATGGTGGCTTCGTAAATAAGAATATCTTAAAAAACCTTTGTCTTCAGTCAGTCATTTTGGGGGGAAAAAATGAGAAAATTCTTTCCATTTTACCTTTGTTAAATCAAATGGATTAAATTTGGAATTCTCAGCTTGTTCAAAAGTCATAACTTGAATGTAAAGTGACCAAGATGGAAAGTTTCCATTTTCAATAGCATTATATAAATCTTGTATGGCATAATCAGGATTGGTGCCAGCAAGAAGGTCTGCTTCATCAGCCATTAAATTCTTTATACCCTGATCTGTCTGAAAAAAGAAAATAATATCAATATTACATATATTTTTTGTAGAACATGAATTCACTTCTTTTCTATTACATATTATCTATCAATTCTTTTTTTTTTTATATGGTATCATCTATCTTTTTCTTATATATCAACATCAAGGAAGTGCAAAGATTAGTGATGCAAGACCATCGGATAACTATGAAGATGATATATGAAGCTGCTGGTATTAGTATTGGCACAGTGGAGACAGTTCTGACCAAAGATCTGAATCTCCACAAAGTCATTACTTATTGAACATAAACTGGTGACCACCTATAGAAAATTCATTATCAATTTAATGATTCAAGAAAATTTCATAATGATTGGAAAGTTCATTTATTTTTTGTAATTTTTTTTAAAGATATATGGCGAAAATCGAAGATTATCAATTTGTTTTGGCTGCATTTGCATCTAATAGAAAACGATCAATCAGAAACATTATATATTTCAAAATACCCATACAATAAAACCAAAATAAAATAACCATTAACCTGTGAAAATATTTCCAAAAGACTTCTTAACAACAAAAAAGATTCAGGTACACACTCAAATTTAACTGCAATTACTCGGAGAATATATATATATATATATATATATATATATATATAACAACGAAATTACCGCAAAGATATACATAGAGATATCACATAGTACATGTGAATAGAGAAACGACGAATACAAACACCATTTAATCATAAAAATACGGAGATAGCACAAATCTCTCTAAATGTATAAAGTAACAGAAAAAAGCGAAACAAACCAAGGACACACATACAAAGATTTAGAAACATCAAAATTGCTTTAATAGCTATAAATAATATCTAGAAAAGAAATTTCCTGAACGAAACATAATGAAAAAGACTACAACTAAATGTAGACAAAAAAGCAGACTACCAAGAAAAGGGAAAAAATATTTAGAAAAAACTCAAATTATGACAGAATATCAATAAGGTTAGTATAGATCAATAAAATACCCATGAAACGATGTTAAGAAAAACAGTTATAAAAGTAATAAGAACAATGGTGATAAAACAAATTAAGCACAAAGCAGTAAATAAACAATTTCATCACTAAAACAAATTAAACTTCTATCGTAATCCATAAACCACATCAAAGACAGTTGTGGGTATTTTAGGTGTGATAAACACATAAGTAAAAAAAATTGAGTCACTAAATGACATTGACGCCATATCCATGCTAATTGTTTTTCCATTAATTTCCTCCATTACTTTCATCCTCTCCTCTCTGTCTCTTATATATATATATATGTATATAT
>JAYKTE010482735.1:0-19025 GCA_036873565.1 Xipholeptos notoides | reverse complement strand
ACCGATACCGATTGACAATCGGTAGCGGTATTCGGTAGTTTTTTTTCACAATACCGAATGATCGGTATCGGTATCAGAAATCTACCGCCAGTAGTACCGATCTACCGAATGTCAATCGGTAGTCCCAGCTCTGCTAGATACACTTTAGATGGATTGTGTAGGCTTTTAACCAAACTAAGTTGTGTGGCGCCCCCAAGCCGAAGAATAGATGGGTCGTGTAAGCCTCTAAGCAGGTAGTGAGAGTGTGGCCCTCCAAGAATTGATGGATTGTGTAGGTCTCTAAGTAGTAGTGTCGTTCTCTAAGGATAGATGTATTTCGTAGGCCTCTAGATAGGTAGTGGTAAGTGTGGTCCTCCAAGGATGGATTGATCATGTAGACCTCTAAGCAGGCAATGTCGACCTCCAGGGATGGATGGGTCATGTAAGCCTCTAAGCAGGTAGTGGTAGTGTGGCCCTCCAAGTCCAAGGATGGATTGATTGTTTAGACCTCTAACCAGGCAGTGATAGTGTGGCCCTTCAAGGATGAGTGGATCATGTAGGCCTTTAAGCAGGTAGTGGTAGTGTGGTTTTGCCACAGATAGATGGCTCGTGTAGGCCTCTGAGCAGGTAATGGCAAGGTTAGATGGAATATTTAAGCTTCCATGAATCCTCCATGATTAAGGCAGTCGATAATAGATGGGTGTTAATGTCAAAGGTTGTCCTTCCTTTTTCAGTAGGAGATGTTACTCAACTCTTTCTCTTTGTGGAAAATTATCAAAACAATTTAACTTAAAATTCACTTCATTTTTATAATAGTAATGATAAATTATTATGTTTTTTAGAGTAAATAATTGCCAGCATCAAAAGTATGGCAGAACTCAGCAGTTTATCCTTTTTGTGAATATTTTAATGTAACTCATTAAAGTAAAGAAAAAAATTCTAAAATATCTAAATAGACTTCAAAAATCTTCTTCCATCTTGGACATTCAATGAATACTTTTTTAAATGGCTGATAATTACTACAAAGTCAAAACAAATTTTCTTAATGGAAAATAAGGTAAAAATTCAAAAGAAAGAAAAAATGATTTTCCCAATTTTTGGTGCAAAGCGTATTTAAAGAGATTAATGATTCGCAAGTCTTTTAGAAAAGAAAGAAATCTCCAAGACTGGAAGAAAATTGAAACGGATTTTAAAATGCTAGGATTCTTTGCATTAAGAAATTGGTTGGTGAAAAATGGTGTAATGAGATTTCGAGAAAAGTTTTTTTATTTTTTTTATTTATGAACGAATGAAATACTTTGGCCTGAAAAAATTCTTTTTTAATTACTTTCTTTTTCATTTTGTGTTTTCATTAAAATTTTTGTTTACATATTTTCATAAAAAAAATTTTCTCCATTTTTTGTTTTTTTATCACTTTTAAAAAGAAATTGTTTTTCCTAGTTTTTATTTCCAATCTTTTTTATTCAATTCTTTCTTTCTTTCTTTCTTTTTGTTTTCTGTTCTTCTTTCATTCCTTTTATCATTATTTTAATAGGTTTTTCTACTTTTGATTTCCTTTTCTTTTTCTCTTTTTCCCCTTTTTTCTTTTTGTTTTTCTTTTTCTTTTCATTTTCACATATTTCTGCTTTTTTAAAAAAAAGATTCTCATTTTTATTTTTTTTATTTTTCATTTTTGGCTTCTCATTTTTATTTTTGTTCATTCATAATTTTCTTCACTCATTCTTGTAATTTTTCTCTCAAAATTTTCATAAAATGAATTCAAATAAAAATTTGAATTACTTACTGAATTTGGCAAAACATTTGGAGAAATATACAACTCTATACATACACACGCTGTGTATACATCCTCTTTCATATGCATGTTGTGCAGGAAGTTTTCTCTTCTCCATTTTGGGCTCAAATCAATCTTCCTATAGTTGATATAATTCTTCTTTGCTATCTAAGAGTATTCTAAGGAGATAACTCTATCTTAAGGACGTTTTGCAGCAAAGTTGGACAGCTCACCTAGTTGGTTGGTGTAAGAGAGTGAGACTGTAGGTATGGGTACCTGGGAAGAGAAGGGCGTATGTTGTTGCTCACCTTGAAGTCCTGGGTGGTTTATAGTGCTCCTATTCATGCCAAGAGCCACCGACCGGCCTTTGTGCAATAATGCACAATATTTCCAACTACAGGAGAGGCTTGATGTTTCCTAAATTCATTGATCTGAGGTACTCATCTACGTGAAGGACAACACTGATTTCAGAACCCAGGTAGATGAGACTGGTCAACTCAATGAAAGTAACTAGTTTAGGTGAGGAGCAACAGTAACACTGATTACAAAAAGCCCAAGAATGTGATGAGCACTTAAAACTAGCCAGGTGATTAACTTGGTTTGGTGCTCAACTAAATAGATATCATATTCACATATTAACAGTTAATTCACACAAATAGACACACACCGACATACATATATGGTTACACATACATACATATTACAAACATATACTGAATTTCACTTACACCCAAGCGTGCACACATATGCACATACAGTACATGAATAGGCAAACATATATGCTTACTGCTACACATAAAAAAATATATAAACACAAATGCACATAGATGCATAGTATCGTTGATTTCACTTTCGCCATACACACACATACAGACACATCTGGACGAACAAACACATTCCTTCAATCAAACACATTATCGTATTTTTATACAAACGCAAAAACCAGAAAGAAAGAAAAGTTATTTTAACAAATTCTTTTTTTTTAAACTTTTCATAAAAAATGGATTTGAATTTCAATCAACTGAAACATGAATGAAAGAAACGCTTAAAGAAATTCGTTTTTTTCGATAGGAATCTCTGTGTGTGCTCTATGTATGTGTGTGTGTGTGCACATGCGAGTGTGTATGCACGTGTTTTGGGTGTATGCACTGTGCATTTGTGCGTGCATATGCAGGTGTATGCACCATTGCACCTCTGTGTGTCCATGTGTGGGGGAGTGTCTACACACCTCTTTTCCAAACTTTTCCAAATGAGATTATGGTGTTCTTTTCCAAAGGTTAAGGGAGTTATGGAAATAGAAAGACCCACTTATATCACTACGATCACGATGACGCTGATTGTGATGATGATCATGATGATGATGATGGCTTACACTTTTCCTTAACAATCAACATCACTCTCTGAAAATGTGTCTCACATTACAGTTTCTGAACCTCATCAAATTACCCCCTCCCACTCCACTCCGACCACACAAACCCCTCCTGTCAGGTGACTTCTCGATTTCTTCTTATTCCCTTTTTCTTTTTTTAGAGATCGAAATGCCTTTGGGGGTTTACAAGAGAGAACACATCAAAAACAAAAAATCACATAGAGTGGGGAGAAGGATAGAAGGAGAGGGAGAGGGAGAAAGGGCAAAAGGGAGAGTGAGGAAGAAGGAGAGGGGAAGAGGGAAAGAGGAAGAGAGAGGAAGAAGCAGAGAGAAAGAAAGAAAGAGAGAAAGAAGGGCGAGGAAAAAGGAGTATGTATGTATACGTTTCTCTGAGTGTGTGTGTTTGAGTGTATGTTCCTCTATCCGTGTGTATGTGTATGCTAGTGTGTGTATGCTCGCGTGCGCATTTTGGGATCAAAATTCAAAGATTTTCTTACAAGATTCATTAATATCTAATTTATTGTGGCCGCTTCATAAAATTTGAGAGAGAGAAAAAAGAAAAAAGAAAAAGTAATTGATATTATCCATTTTTTCCTTATATATATATATAAAGATAACAAACACATTTTTTTTTTTTATAAACCCATATGCTATGCGTTTCACTGCCCGGTGGAGCAGCTCATCAGTGGGATATCTTTCTTATTTATGAAGAAGATTCATTTTTTAACAAACCCATGCATGTGATGGTACCGTCACATTTTCGATTCAACCAATCATAGACAGCTAGAGGCTAATGATGAGATGTCTGTTCTGGTATCTTTCTGACCCGCTTAATGGGGGTGCCTAGGTCTTAGCTGAACATAAATTATGGAATGTTTATCTGTGTATCTACTTGACCTGATGTGTCTGTACTCACCTACACATATATCTATCTACCCATATGATTGGTTGAATCGAAAATGTGACGGTGCCATAACATGCAGGGGTTTGTTAAAAAATGAATCTTCTTCATAAATAATAAGATATTCCACTGATGAGCTGCTCTACCGGGCAGTGAAACGCATAGCACATGGATTTATAAAAAATAATAATGTGTTTGTTATCTTTATAACATCTTACATATCACTCTTAATATCAAGTTAATTGAGCACTCCAACCAAATTTGGATAAACACCATAAGATTCGATCTTCTTTGTATATATACATATATATAGATTTAAATAAATTGTTCGGTGGTTAGTAATTCAATTATACATTTGAAAATACACCACCTTATGGGAGCCATTTAAAATACGGAGAAAATGAATGGCTAAAAACTAAAAGGGCAAAAAGGAGGTACAATAACCGGTTTTGTTCCCTGCTTTTCAAATTGCTAATTGGAAAATTTTATAAAAATAGTCAATAATTATCGTTTAGAATAAATCCATTTACGAATGATAGATGTGATGAAACGGGAAGGGAAAATCCACACACTTTTAATTGGCGAAAAAAAGAGACAATAGCCTAACCACAGAAAGTTCCAACAAATAATCCTTCTGTTTGCACACTGTGGGACTTAATGCGAACAGTCTCCAACCAGTACTTTTATATAGCCCCGTATGTTTGGAAAATTTCATGACCGACCAGACTAGTTAGGTGAGGTCACACTTGCGCTGTTCCTTATTTTATTTTCAACACACACAGAAAAATTAATCCAACTATGTGTGTCCCCTAAAAATCCATTTTTGTATTCACCTCTTATCAAACCCTTTGGGATCATAAAACATAAAAACACGGGCAAGTGCAGACATAGTTGTAGACATAGATTGACCAAGCAGAGTACGAGAAAGGAAAAACAAATCCTCAATCTTTGAGTCAACCGATCCCGTATAAAAGACTGACAAGAAATAACTTTCTTCCCTTTTTAGAGAGAAACTCATAGACAGAGAGGAAAGGCCTGACGCTAGCCTTTTTGGGCTCGGCGGTCAGTCAGCACGCAGCAATGAACATTAGTTGACTTTATCTTTCTCGCACCTTGCTAGCAACATATTATTCGCTTTCTTTCTTTCTCACACTTCCTATCTTCCTCTGTATACGGACTACTACAATATTGTATGAGAAAATGCTTTCTTACTTTTACCTAAATAAACAAAGGTTTATTTTACATTATTTGTAGTGCAATTTCTTTTTTCCTTTATTGTCAGGGGAATTATACTAGTCCCTTACACACTCTAAAAGTACGGTGGAGTGTGAACTGTTTACAAGTCCACAGAGCATTATCCTTGTGTAAACAAAAGGACTGTTTTGGGGACTTTCTATGATTAGTTTCTGTTTTTTTTTTCTTTCACCAATTAAAGTCCACCGCCCCACCCCGCTCTCTCTCTATGTTGTAAAGTGCAAATTACGGGTACATAATGAGAATTATATGTGTTAGAGTTCTTCAATCATGTTATAAACAGAAAAATATGCATCAGCAGGTTGGAAAACATAGGAATCCACACTTAGATCATGTAAATCGGGCAACTACACGCGTTTTTAAGGAAAATATCCAAATACAGGCGGCCATTTTGGATTTTTTAAATGTCCAATCGGTCAGTTTTGATTAGTATATGTTTGAGAACAATTGTGTTAAATTTGATCCTTGTATCATCATTTGCACGATTTTTCTGATCCGTTTTCAGGCGGCCATTTTAGTCGCCATCTTGAAAATGGCCGCCATCTTGGATTTTCAAATGTCGGGCAGTTTTGATCAGTATCACATAGAGAATATTTGTACAAATTTGATGCTTGTATCATCATTTGCACGATTCGGCCCAAAAATGGCTTTTATCTGCTCCACTAGAATATAAAATGTTTGAAGTGAACATTTATATCTGCTGAGCTATTTGTTTTTATTCTTAATTCATTGATTTCAGGATATTTCTTTTCTGTGTTGCATTGAAATTTCTGGACCCAAGTTAGATATACAAAATGGATTTTCACATTTAACGAATCCAGCAACTGGTAAGTTTTGTCTGAATTTCAAACTTAAAGGTTAATAATTTGTATTATCTAGATTATCCATTATTACCTTTATTGCTACATACACAGCATTTTCTTTTTTTATTTGTCTGAATTTATAAAATGAGGCTTGATAATTACTATTCAAATTTTTCTTTCAGACTTTTATTCTCTTCTTCATACTTATATATACAAAAATGTTGGCTCATAACATCGCTATTTTTCTGAAGCCCTATAATTTAAACTTGTACTAAATATAAAAAATGAAGGAAAAGTAAATAGATTTAGTACAAAGTAAAAACGAATGACCCAAAAAAATCTGTAAAAAAAAAAAAAAAAAAAATTTTTTTTTACATAAAAAATGTTGAAAGTAAAAATTTATCAATTTTTTAAACCCAAAGGCCCTTAATGGTTTATTACATAAATGATGTATTTTAACACAGTTTTTCAAGTCTCTTAAAAACTGTTTTTGTACTCGATTAAAAAAAAAATTTTTTTAGTAATTTTCTGGAAATATTTTTGTTAATTTTTATCTGAAAATCATTTTTTTTCTTTGACTTAGATTTACTTTTTCTACTCATTCCATTAATTAAAATTATTCTAAAAATTGGTGTACACATTAGTTTTTTGCGACATTTGAAGAACATAAATTTGTAAAGTGTGGGGACGTTCGTTGTTAAAAGACCCTATAGATTAATGTTTTTCTCCAAATTCACATTTTTCTTGTATTTTTATAGAACGTTTTGTAAAATAAGAAAATAATTTAAAAAGTACTTAATTTATTTTTAATTAATGATTTCTTAAAATTCATTTTAGAATATTTTGATTATTGTATCCAATCAATTATAAATAGTTTTAAATAAATTGAACTGCAATAAATTAATGTTCATTTGTTGTTGTTTTTTAATAAAATAATAACTGGTAATTAGTTAAAATAATAATTAATTTTTGAAATATTTACTAACAATCAGACATTTTTAATACCTTTAAAATTCATTTATGCAAATTAAATTCTTAGAAATAGGAAATTAGCTACTGTTTAAGAACGTTTAATTCATTTCCCTATGCTTGCATAGTAAATGGTAGCTGTTTGTCCTGAAGTTTTTAATACCAGGGTTTAAACTTTATTTCATAAATAAGTATTATTAAATATCACAAATAAGTATTTCAATTGTACAATTTTGTTCATTATTGATTGAAATAACGATTTTTTTAAAAATTATATTATAGGTCTGGGTCAGGGTTTTTTTTGTTTTTTTTATAGAATTTTATATTTAGATGTCGAAGAAAAAAAAATAGAAAGTGATTTGAATGATTTTGTTTGGTTTCTCAAAAAAGAAGTATATGATGTCAGTTTTCAAGTATTTATAATAATAATTTTCTCCAACTTTTATATAAAGTAAAATTTAGTCTATTTTAAAATTTGGACAGATTATAAACTATGAATTTTCATTAAATTTTTATTTTTTAAATGTTTAAATGTACGGGAGGTTCAAACATGTAGGCACACCTAATACACAATGTTTCTTTAATTGTCTGAATTTCTGAGAGGAGTTTTGACAATTATTGTAATTTGGATTTTTATGCTTTTATATACATTTTTTTTCTATGCTTTTATATACATTTTTTTCTATTTGTCTAATTTGAATTTTGTGTGTGTTTATACTGCCATATTCATATACACCATTTCTTAAAGTTTAATAATTTGTCTTAATTAGATTTCAGACTATAATCCTTATCTTTGTATGTACAATGTTTTTGCCAATGATTCCTCTAGTCATATATTGTTTTTTGTCAAACCTAGAAGTTTTCATATAAAAAGCTATCTTCCTGCAGGAGGTCAAACATTAATCCAAAATTAAAGAGGACTGAAAACTTCATATAACGCATGCATGATAAGGAAAATTAGAAATACATATAGATTCAGAACAGAACTTTGAACTGCACTTTAATCCACAAGGGTATCTTATTCTATTACCAATAGTTGTGTACAAGGTAGATATTCTTAGTTATTTTAAAGTCAGGATTGAACTCTATAACCACCTGATTTTCCTAAAATTAGAACATCTATCTTCATTAAGTCTTGGGTTTGGTGTGACTACTCCTCCCCAACATATCTGACAAACATTTTAGTTCACATCATCCAACCATATATACATACACATTTATAAAATTAAGATACACTAAAGTTTCCTAACTCAGGTAGCACATTTTGAGTTTTAGTATTTTGACAAATATATATTATGCCAAATAACAGCAATCAATATATACATATTTATTGTATTATGTTTCATTTAATATTTTCAGGGCTTGGAATTTGTGCAAAATCGCTTTTAAATGGTAACAGAGAAGGAACCACTGTTTTATTCAAGTATGATGAATATCCAAATGGTGCCATTGGCCCTGTTACATTTTTTTGGAAACCTTTGTCTTTTAAAAAAGAAAAGAATTCCACTTCCGAAAATTCAGATCCTCGTTGTCTCTGGCTTTGGTGTCATCCATCCTGTTACTCCCAATTGTGGAATCAACTGGTCAAAATCTTTCATAATGACAATTCTAACCATTCAGATGATGTCATTCGTGGTCTGGGGCTTGCTGATCAAACTATGGATACTGCTGCTGCTGCTGCTATGAATGAAAAAGATATTTCACCAGAAATCAAATCCGTATCTGACTTTCAAACTACAAAATCCTCTATCAGTCCAAATCTTGCAATAATGAAATGTTTTGAGAATAAAGTGTCGGTTAAATCTCTCAAGGATAAGTTGGTTCGGTTTCGACTGACTGGTCCAATGTCTTTAAAAGTCTTGACAAATTCTGTTGATGTAGAGTCCATCAAGTCTGAAAGGGCCAATACAAAAGTAGCGGAAAAATGTGGAGAATCTTCTGGTTCATTAGAGGACCTCCCTTGGTGGGAACAATTTTATTATTCAGAAGAATGTCATTTAAAGCATTTAGCTTCTCAGACTTTGTGGAAGAATTTGTCTTTTGTTAAGAATCCTGCTGAGTTGCCTTCCCATTGGGTAATGGGTGCAACTGTTAGTGATCCTCGTAACAAATTGCCAAAGAAGAAATCCCATGCTAAGCCAAGTTGTCTAAGTAAGTAACTTCATTTTTTTTTTTTTTTTTTTTTTTTACTTGTGTATGATTTGAAAGTGTTCATAAAACAAAACATTACTTGATTATAACCCTTTAAAGAGGACTAAAAAAAAGAATATACAAAAATGATGTTCTAAAATTATTAACATCATGTTTAAATTATGTGACATAAATATTTGAATTTCCTTAAAGGTTTTTTTTATCTTTTTAGATATTTAAAAGTTACATAATTGGCAATATATATGGAATATACTAAAAGTATTTAAAACAGGGAACTTATTAAAGAAAGGAGCTTTATAATTTTTTAACACATGTTGAGCTTCCTGGGAATATTTAGGGTGAACTTTAAAATAATTGATTGCTACTATTAATTATTATTATACCTGAAATAGGTAATAGTTGTTTTTTTTAGATAGGGCTGGATAATTTGTGTATCAAATTTTTGGACTATTGTTCTCTTATTATTATTTTCACAAAATTTAGGTGGATAAACCTTTCATCTTGGTGATCAAACTCTGAAACCTGCATGTTGTTATCGAGAGCTTTATTTATAGGGGTAGATTGTTTTCATGCTGTTAACTATGACAGGGTAATAGTATTAAATTTTGAAATGTATTCTTAGTAACTATTGAAAATCCTCACTTTCAGGTTACACTAACTTAAAACTGCTAAGACTCAATGGCTTTATCCATTGCACCAAAGGTCCTGTTATAAACAAGGCTTCAACCATGTTATATACAGGGAAATATGCTTCAGCAAGTTGGAAAAAATATGAATCCACACATAGATCACACAAATCTAATGACTACGAGCGTTTCTAAGGAAAACATCCAACTTTGGGTGGGCATTTTGGATTTTCAATTGGTTGATTGGTCAGATTTGATTAGTATCCTATTGAGAACAATTGTGCCCAATTTTATGCCTTTATCATTTGTACAGTTCCTCTTAAAAATTAAGGAATCGTCCCATCACTAATTATGATGTTTTATATTGAAATAGAATTTTTTTCTTATTTAAGATAACAGAGGAACTGTTTGGACTGACCAATCATTTTCACCTTTATGGGAAGAGGATATTCGTCTGGAAGTGAAGAAGACAAAAATATCAGAACAAGAATTCAACAAAATACATTCTGAAAGTTTGATACCAGGTAATAAGAAAAAAGTGAAAAAAGTTGTTTTAGAGTTTTTAGGTTGTGGGCCCAAAGGTATTTATCCCTCTAGATTTTTCATTCTGCGGCCTACACTTAGGGTAGAAGAACAAAAATACGCAAACAGATGCCAATACTACCCTGAACAACATACCATTTTTCTCCAAGTGCAGCTGTTGCACATTTTTGAAAATTTAATTTTAACAAAACAATCTTTAAAAAGACATCAATGATAGAGTAGAATTGTAATTTGTCAGATTTTGAGACAAAGCTAGCTAAAATTTTAGCATCCATGTTGTAGATTCAGATAGAAATAACGAATTGATTTTTGCAACTAAATTTTGCTTGGGAAAAGTTACAAAAAAATTTCTTATGATTTTATAAACTATATTTTTGAAAAATCCCCAACCACTTTTGTTTGGTGATCTGACAGCTTATTTTTGCTTTTTTTTACCCAAACATAACACAATTACTAATTACAGATTAATTGTTTACACATAATTTTCCATTTTCTAAACCATTGAAGAAAAAAGGAAAAGGGGTGAATATCTATATGTGACAGGGAGAGTCGTTGATTAGGGGTCTAACTAATTAAGACCAAAATAGGAATTAGCTAGGTCCACAAAAAGACCCTAGATGTGGGCCTATAGAACAAGAAGAGTAAGGTTATCATAAGTAGGGTCAGGGAAGAGACTTGATTGAAAATAAGTAATTAATTAGTAACGGTTAAGTTGATTTATTTAATTAGAAATCCACCTAATTAATACGTTTATAGCCACCAACATTATGATTGCCAGGGAGTTTTTGCTAGGAATGTTGGTGGTCAGATCCAGACAACCTCAAGTAGAATTTTCTTAAAGCGACGCCAGAGGTTGTCAGACTGTTTTTTGTCAAACTCGTGCCAAAATTTCACTGGATAAACCTGATTTAAATATTTAAATGATGAGGCGTGGTCAGAAAAGCTGTCCAAGGACCCTCCCGATATAAAAATCCGTGTGGGCCGGAGGAAAAGAGATTCCCTGTTTGAAAAGCCCCAAGAGAAGTTGACTTCGATTTCGGTGGGCGTCGGTTGTAGTTAAGGAAGGCCCACTAAAAATACGAAGAACACCACAACCGAAAACCCTAGAGTTATTAAGGCTACTATTAACTGAGGAATAACAAAAGAAGTTATCTCCCCTAGACCCTACGATTTTAGATTTTAGAAACACGAACGAACCCAATGACTCTCCCTGAAAAACGGCAGTCGTTGTTAGCGGCTGTCTGTAAGCAATTGGTTGTATACATCGAAATCACAAAATTGAAGGCCCTCTTGGGTTGAACAACCAAAATTGTGTTGGTGTTTTTTTCTTTTCAATTTGTTTTCCACAGAACCCCAAATTTCTTTCAGCACGTCCGGGCGAGTGTCAATCTAGTCGTTAACGCCAACCGCCGAGAGAGCTGACCAGCGTTGATCCCTGGATAGTCAATCACAGTGTGGGCAGGGATCGATCCGTTTTCTTCGGCCCCCAGGAAAGTGGTCCCTACGGCTAAGGGAAGAGGAACCAATTTGGAACGACTAGACTCGGCCGGCAACGTGTTAGATATAGAGATATATAACCTTTGATTGAGATATTGGTTTCTAGATGTTCTAAGGGAAATTTTCCATGGACATGCAATCCTAGATCCAACAGAACTAACTAAAAGTACTTGACGTAAATTGTACTGTGGGGGTCAACATTTTCCAATGCAAATAAATATATAAAGTAAATTCCTATAAATGGAAACCAAATAATCATATTCTGGGGAAAAATATGGGTTTTAGAAAATTTCAAGAATAAATATGGGCCATAAGAGTTTATAAGACTCATTTATTTCAAAATAAACAACATTTTCAAACATAATTCAATTTGAACTATTGTGTCATTATGCACCAGATCTTGATAACATACATATCCAAGTGTTACTAGTTGAACTCCGGTTCAACAAGTAACACTTTCTTTGGATATGAGAATCAAAGTCCAAAAAATCTAAATTATACTCATGAGAAATTCTCATCTTTTGAAATTAGATATATTAAGAAATGTACACACAAATGTAAAAAGATTTAAAGTTTGAATAATCCAAATAATAGTATCAAGAATGCTTGTCAAATAAAATTGTCTTATTGCCCCAACTCCAAAAAAAGAATGTTTATTACTAAAAAAGTGGATATATTATAAAAACCTGGTCTTTTATTTAACCAAATTTGTTTTAAAAAATTATATATTTTAATATAATGTATTTTAATTAATAATCTACATTAATATTTACTACCTCTGTTTTGAAGTTAACACTCAGATGTAGAAACCGTTATAACACATTATTCCGTGTCACGAGTAACTTAATGCTTTTAGAAACGCTTTTCTTATTTCTTTTTATCTTAAGATCAACTTAAATATTTTTCCGTTCCTATATTTTATCTTTACCAAACATTTTAATTTCTAGTTTTTTTTTACATGCATGCGTGTGTGTGCATAGTGAAAGTATTTAGATAGCCACACTGTACAAATTTGAATATCTATATCAACATGTGTTTATATTTGAATTTGCATTGTATAGCTTTTTAAATACTTTCTAATCTATGGCACAATGTTCCAAGCAATTGCTCATCTATCTACATGTCTATATATAGAAAAACAGAAAATAAATTCCAATGTATCATACATATGTCCTGATGATCCTTATAAACCGAAATGTTATAGCATTGACCTAATTCAATAATCATTTATATATGTTCACTGTTAGTTTTTCAAATAATTACATTTGTTGCACATACACACATTATATATATATATATACATTATATATATATATATATATAAATTGTGTGTAGAATGAATCGTTATTGAAATGCATTTCTTTTTCTTTCATAGGCTTTCCAATTAACCTGGGAAAAGTAGTCTCAAGAATTCCCATTATTCTCATTCAAAATCCTGGTTGCCAAGCAAATATTGGATTGAAATGTGAAGATCGCTTAGGATTCGGCAGTGGAATAGACGTCATCATTCCATCCAGTTGGGGAATGGCATTTTGGGTGGCATTTGTTTATCAAGGTGCACATGTTGGGGGCCTCGCAGAGGCTGAGAACCTCTTGCAACACTCGCAATGCCTCAATTTCCCAACAAATTTTCCAGACACAGAAGCCGGTTTTAAAGAAATGCTTTTCATTCGTGACCAACATGTTGAGAAGTATTTGAAAAAACCACCTGCAAAACGGCCAAATTTTATAAAGTTAAGAGTACCTTGTCCATATTTCAACAACTATTCCAAGCTTGTTAGCACTGTCAACTCTGACCAGGACTTAAAGATATTCAATGTTCTAAGAGATCGCCAACAACTGAGGGCTCTTAACAAATTCTTAAACCAACGACCTAAACAACCCAACAGTAAAAAGAATGAAACATGTTCTTTCTTTGATTTGTTTCCAGGTTTCTCTGTTCCATTAAAATCTTCTATTGTGCCAGTGACTATTAAAATGGTTTTTAAGGGATGTCCAGAGCAATTTTCTATGATCTGTGTTCCTAATAAGGATGACCTGAAACAACTAAAGACAGAAAATCATAAGGACCCACTGGAACCCCTGCTGAAATATCACCAGCAAGCAAAAAATGAAAGAGGAATTTTCAAACAAACTGAAATGTGTGCGGTAAAACTCAAAGATGGAGAGAGTACTTTACTTCCTTTAGGGTCAACTACTCGTAAAATCATTGGTTTTGTGAACATAGGCCGATATGCATATAGAACTGCTTGTGGCTTTGGAATGGGGTTTTGTTGTTTATCTGGACTTGAGAGGTTATCAACCCAAGGCAACTCAAGTCGAACTGTTCTAATTCGATCGATTAAATCACAGCAATATCGATTTGCAAAAATATCTGTTATTCTTTAAAAATAGTTTCCACTTTTAGAATTATTTTTTATTCATAACATTGTGTTTTACTTGCTTTTAGTTTTCAACCCATTTTTGGAATCTTAGTAAAATCACTTTTGAGTGAATGGCCTTGGTTGTTATGCTTAAGGTTAAAACAAAAAAAACACCCTGTCCCAAACCTTGTGGGTTGGGGTTAGTCTGCTATTTGACGTTCTTCAGATATGAACTATATTAAAAAAATTGACTGATATATTCAGGGCTCTACATTGCGAGTAAATCACTCGCATTTATGAGTGAATTTTCCAGTTGGCAACTAAAAATAAAAAATATCTTTTTGGCAACTGATTTTTTTTCCCCGACAAATGAAAAATGGCTTTAATTTTTTTTTTTTTTTTTTATAACGAGAAAAGTCAAATTATTTAAACAATAAAAGATTTAATAGAACAATATAGTCCAGTCAAATTAGTCATTTTTGACAAATAAATGAAAAAATTCATAAAAAGCTGAAAATTTGTACACGACTTCTTTCGGCACTTAGCAATAACATATCAAAAGTCCCCACCGATCCACCTTAAGCTTCATCCGCCATCTTAGCCGTCAAATTTCAGTTTTTTGCTATTTGCGCGAAAACGGTGGATTTTTTTTTTATAACGACATTATTATAGCTCATAAAATTCTCTACAAAAAGTGTTCTATGCATTAGGTGATAGTTTGAGAGATATAGCAAGTTTTTGGGAGTGCACTATTTAATATTGGTACTCTTTTTACAAACCACCGATGAGTTAGAGTATGTTAACGAGTTTCTAAGTGCAAAGTCATGTGCAAATTTATGGGCTTTATTGGATGCATCATGGCTGATGGGACAATTCCTAAATTTTGTCCGATTCCAGGAAAAGGTTGATTAACTTAAAAATTCCAAGATAATCATAATGAAAGAATCGTAAATCTAATTTAACTATTCCCCCCAAAATACACGATTAACGATTACGATTCCAAGGAATCGTCTGATCACTAGTTTATGCTGAAAAAAGTCTACTGAAAAAATTATGACGACACAGCACTGCAACGCTTATTTTATTTAACTTGGTCGACACATTTTCAGTCCCGGCGCCGAATCGGGCCCTCGTGCCGAATCGGCCGCATGGAATCATCCCATTCCCTCTTATACTTATGGCTGCACTGACACCAGAAAACCAAAATATTACTTTCCTGAAACCTGGTCGTGGAAAGGTGCCTACAAGACACTGTGATGTACAATCCTTTTCCTTCATGCCTCAAGTGGATGTGACACAGTTTCGTCTTTATTCGGGCAAGGAAAGCATAGACTACTCAGACTTTTACAGAAGAGAGAAGGATTGAGCATGCAGATAAATATATCTGCATGTCAGTAAAGTGACATCAACACAGAAGTCAGTGAGTGATGATGCAAGGGAAAAGTTCCTTATCGCCCTATATGGAGGTCCTAAAGGAATTAATTCATTTCGATTGAAGTGCTTTAAGAGAGCAACAGTACGTTATACAAAGCAAGTAAGACTTGAAAGACTCTCTCCAACAACAGCAGCGTCAAAACATTTTCTTTGTGTGTATATTCAAGTTTAACTTTGGCAGAGCAATCCATTACCTCCAGAGCAGTGGGGGTGGAAAAGAGAAACCGATGGCTTGGTTTCTGTTACCACAGATTTACCACCCGAACCTGAGAAATTACATCACTTAAATGAAGAATTGTGTATGCAGTTGTAGTTGTGTGAAAGGGGGCTTAAAATATCGGGAATGGGACGATTCGGTGCCGGAACCGAAAATGTGTCAACCACTCCAGTTTGGTTAATTATATTCTAATTATTTTAATTAAAAAAATAATTTTAATTAAGAAAAATAATACGAAAATATGCAATTGGGAGTTTTGTCTGATTTTTTGCAAAACTCTTTTTGGGTAATCATTTTCTATGGTTTTTCGGAATCCTTGGGATGAGGCCAAGCATGATTGCGGATACGATATGGGAGCCTGTTATAAGGAAAGCCAGGGGGAGTTTGAGTAAAAACAGCATACAAGAATATAAACAAAAACCGACTGTAATAGTAGTACAAATAGCGATTCCACAGTAATATAGTTAGACAGGCAGAACATTAGGTTTATAAATCCCAAAAATCCACACATGTTTGTCCACCAGGACCCGGGGCATAACGGTTAAAAGTGATTGATTATCAACAGTGAGCGTAAGCTGAAGGCAAAAGGTTCGATCCCACCCTAAGGCAGCTGGCAGCAGTCACCAAGATTCCGATTAACAGAACGAGAGCACTACCCCCGTAGTGTGAATAAGGGGTTAAGTTCGAAATTCTGTAATTCCCGATTACAACAAGAAGGTTCCCAGGTTCGATCACCTGAAGACGGCTGGAGGGCGAATCGGACGAAAAGTTGTGAAGACCGCAATAACATGGATGAGGACAGCTGTCCGAAAAATACTTGTACAAATCATTTTCTAATTAAGGTTTTTTAGGACTAATTGACTTAAGGATTAAAAACTTTAAATTTTAAAAGTTAAAAATAGAATAAGCGTGGCAATGTGTAGTGCAGTGGTGCACTGCCACGCTTATTTTATTTTTAATTTTTAAAATTTAAAGTTATTAATTCTTAAAACTGCGCGGTCAATCAGTGTGCGCTGTTTTTTTTTGTTTTTTTAAGTTTTAATCATTTTTACTGTTTTTCTAAATGGTGTTTTTTCAAAAAATATATATTTTGGTTAATAACCATTTTAACCATTAACAATTTTCAAAATATTTTTTAGTTAAAAAAAAGGTTTTTTTGTTTTTTTTTAAATGAACACGGTTCGGTTTGAAGATGTCCAGTCACTTACACTTGTTTATAAGAAAAATTATGTTTTTTCAAAACTCTTTTTGGTTAAAAAGTTTCTAATTGATTTTTAAGGATAAAATTATTTTTTTAACTCATTTATTTGTTTTCTGAAGGATGTCGGTGTTGCTGTTGAAATGTTGGTTGCAGTGTTTAACGTTTTGTTTTGTTAACTTTGAAATAAATAACTTTAGCTTATTTCCAGTTTAGATTTTTAAAAAAGTTTTCAAAATTCTTTTAAAACTCAAATATTTTTTTCTTTTCTTTTCTACTTTTTGCATTAATAAATAATTCATAGATATTTTTATATAAAATATATAAGTAACAAAATGAAATTAGCTTTGGAGATACAAGATGATTTAAGTAGAGGAAGTGTTTTACGATCTACTTCTACTTCAATGGAGTGTCCAAGGAAATCGTCACGAAGATCATATGTAACATGGCAGAGATCAGGGATATTTGTTGATTAGGCCTCAAGATGAAACCACATTAGAAAAACTCGTCTACGTACTCTAACTCATCGTTGTTTTGTAAAAGAGTACCAATATTAAATAGTGCACTCCTAAAAACTTGCTATATCTCTCAAACCTGTAGAGAAAAATATATATAACACTTTTCGTAGAGAATTTTACGAGCTATAATAATGTACTCAGTAGTCATTATGACCGTTTTCGTGCAAATAGCAAAAAACTGAAATTCGGCTACCATTTTCCAAGATGGCAGACGAAGCTGCTAAGTGCCTAAAGAAGTCGTGCAAATTTTCAGCTTGTTATGAATTTTTTCATTTATTTTTCCTAATTTGACTTGACTAAGTTTTTGAAAAGAAATATTTCTAAAACTCTTACTCTCTCTTCTGATTTTTTTTTTTTTCAGTAAAATAAAAAATCGGAAGAAAAAGAATCCTAGTTATTGAATTACCAAAACCAGTTCTTGGCATTGTCATTGCAATAATTCAATTTGCTCGACTTTGTTCTTTGTTGTTTTTGCATTGCAGAATTCATGGATTTCAAGAAAACATGGTTTTCAAGAAACTGTTTCATGGTACATGGTCAACAAAAAGAAGTCAATTGTGCATTCACTAAAAGTTAAAAAACACTCTGTTAAGCATTCAGTTTAACATTTTAACGACAATTAAAAATAAAAATAGACTAGTTAACAAAAGTTATTTCACATAAAAAGTCTAGATTTTGAGTTTTGTCTTTTTCAAAAAATTACGCCAAGTCATTCTATATTTGCTTTGAAGGCAAACGTAGAGTATATAATTCTACTGTACTTGCTGCAATAATAAATTAAGATACATAGAGCATGTTAAACTGGCCTGGTGCTCGACCAAGTATATATCATATTTAATACGGAACAAAATTATATTTGTCTTTCAGTTTGCTTCGAAATGAGTTACGTTTTTGTTAACTGCTGGAATTGTCCTTTTTCAAATCAATTTAATCATTCTTCTATACAACAAACCTAATTTTACTCATCTTGCTTCATTAGACAGTAAAAATATTATTTATTTTTCTTTGGAAATGAAGTCCAGGTATGGATTGCTAAACAAAAACACTTGCAACATGAACAACATAAAATCTTTTAAATTACCAATCTTTTAAATTTGCAATGAATTCAATGTTTTTGTTTTGTTTTTTGTTAGTTTATGAAAAATTAAATTTACTATTTTAATGCTAATATCATAGGAAGTTAAATTTCAACGTTAAATTGCTTTGTTATACTAAAAAATTTTAGGATTACATATCGTTCTAATAAGCATGTTCATTTAGGGAAAAACAATACCCTGATGTACTCTTCCTGTCTTCAGAGCTACCCCAATCAGCATCAGTGTATCCTGTCAACTTCAAATCGTTTTCACATTTCCTGAAAGATAAACAAAAATTTAAAGTTGCTTTTAGATATCTGAATACATGCTGTACTGCATTCCAGTGTTCGACTGTG
>JAYKTE010482624.1:0-10109 GCA_036873565.1 Xipholeptos notoides | reverse complement strand
CTGTGTGTTGTTATTAAGGCTTTCTTCCTAAAGAATAAGCCAAAATAGTCTTATTTGATATTATACTAAAATATTTCATTATGATTGTGTTAAGCAATTGTAGCTTATTGCTTTGATTTAAATGCCAGGGTGTTTTACTTGTGGCATATAGAGTAGTGTCTCTGGGTCTTCTCAAAAGTTGGAAGACACCTCATTTTGGCAATGGGGGACACACAAGAAAAGCCTATTCAAATTGATAATCTAAAAAATTAAAATAAACCAGTTATGTTTATAACTAGTTTAATTTCAATTTTTAGATCATCCATTTGGTTGTTATATTCACAACTTTTATGCTGATATAACCTTTGAATTTTTTCACTCAGGAATCTTTATTTTTCAGATAATATTAAGTGTTATCACCTGCAGTAAAAATTGAACCTTATATCTCCAGAGATGATACTTTAAACTGATTTTAAGCTGATGGGTAACAATTATGCCCCCAGTTACTATAGGTAAAGAGCTTTAAAATTATTGTCTAAGCATTGTAATTTTTTATTTTCATTGTGTTATTTTACCATTACTGGTATAGCATTTTTTATTGACATTCGAATATATAATTTCAATAATGATAGTTCAATAACTAATCATACTTAATTAGCTAAAAGCAGATTTCATGATAAACTTAAAAATATAGTATTAATTACTAACCATATCAATCAGTATTAACTTTAAATACATTTAGAAATAAATGCAACCAAATATAAGATATTTGATCAGATACACTTAAATGTGTGCATATAGCTGTAGAATAATGCCATTTTAATACCATCATACAAAAACAGTTCTATATATGTATATAATGTAAACCCAAATAAGATATGGATGTAAAATTTTTCACTTTACACTTTCAACTATAAATTTGCCCTTCTCACTAAGAAAATAAAAGGAAGTATGGAAAAGTATGAAAAAGGAAGTATGAAAAGAAAAAAGAAAGAAAACAATTCTTTCCCAAAAGAAAGTTTGTAGCAACCTCATCAGTAAATTGTCTACTGAGATAAATGTCAGCTATCAATGCAGGTGACTGCACACACATCACTTTTACGAAAAATAATAGAAAAATAAAAATGTAATTCTAATACTAGCGGCAAGTTTATTATAAGTAATTCAAAGGGTTTACTCAAGTCTGCATTGAAATAAGACTATCTTGACAAGGGTTATCAATCAAAGGGTAACATATTGTGTCAGGCAAAATATCAATCCAGAGCCTTTTTTTCCAAACTTGTCTCATCAAACTCTGTTCATTTTTCATTGCAATAGAAAAGACAAATCAATAGCAATAAAAAGAAAAATCTAACCATAAAAAGAAGATAAAAATTAGCTTATAGGTATGAATGTGGAGACAACAATTTAAAGATTATTTTTTCTATTTAGCAGCATATATGTAAAGCATGTTATGAAATTATATCATATAAACTGATCTATAATCTATCAACTAGAAAATATCCAAATATTTATATCATCCATACTAGTAAATAACATATTTTTCTATAAATTCATATAAGACCAATTCAAGTACAGTAGAACCCGAAAATTCCAACAGTCTTTGTTGAATTAGACCTCTTTGAATTTGGACTACTTTTTAAATCCAAACTTTATCATTAATATATAAAGATGCAGCCTTTTCTTTTTAGATTTGAGACAATACTCTCAATAACAAACATCTCAAATGCTCAGTTTTATAGGATGTATCTACTTGGTTGAGTACCAACCCATGTTAGGCACAAGGCCAGTTTTACATGCTCCTTATATCCCTGGGCTTTTGTGATCAGTGTTACCCTTCACCTAAATAAGTCACTCTCATTTGGTTGACAAGCCTCACCTACCCAGGTTTTTGAAATCAGGGTTATCTTTACATCTAGATGAGTTACTCTCCTGAGTTAATGACCCTCATTTGCCCAACACAGCTGAAAGTGAATGTAATGGTTTTGACTGGGATTTGAACTCGCATAATTTTACCATGGTCCACCTTTGCTGCTCAGTTTGATAGGAGTTGTACTATATACTCTTACTTTTACTTAGGTTTTAGATTGTATTTGTTTTTGAATGAGATATTTTTTGTTTCTAGGTGATAGCAAAGAAAGGGTGGCATAATGTCCCCCCAACACAACTTTTCAGCTAGGCTTAGGATGCAAAAATAGTCTGAAAATAGGATTTATTTATCATATATTATAATGTAATTACATGGTGCCATGTGAGGGCATTAATCTGAAGAAAAGTCTATTGCTATAAAGTTTGGTAACCAAAGCTCTCCAGAGTAACCCCATACCTCCAATCATCAAAGCGATCAATGATTGGGGGTGTTGCCCCAGCCCCACCAGTTTAATAATGGGATTTTATCATGTTCCCTGATTAATTTCAGCAGTGTTTGGTCAATTCAGCATAGAGTGAACCATTCAGCATAGGGTGATGTAAGGATCAGGGGTGACATTTGAGCAGACTGCCACGGGTGACATTTACTCTAACTACGCCACAGTTTGGATATCTTGGTATGTGCTAGAATCAATTTGTTTTCTAAGTCTTCTCAAAATTATTTGATTAAAGTAAAGAAAAATTCTAACACCCAATTTTTAATTATTTTAGATATCAAAACACTAAAGATAAACAGTATTTCTTGTAATACAAGAAATAATCCAGTTCTATTAACATCACAGCATTGAAAGAGATTTACAAATACGAGCTAGGTGAATAAAATATAGGGACATGTTTTATATTGAGAATAAAAGCCATAGTATAGCCTTGAAGAACCTGACATTGATTGAGATTAGGTTTATAGATAGAAATATCCATGTCCAAGTTTTCAGTATGACAGTGGCATTAATCAATTTGTTCATAAATATTTAACATAAGAAGATATTAACATCAACTGAACTGATATAATTGCTACACATATAATTATATTAATTATGAAAATAATAAATATTCAGCAATTAAAAGTTAATTGAGATAATATTTCTTTGTTTTTTTTATTCAAAAACTTTACTTTTACATGTTAAAAAAACAACCTTCTTTAAAAGTACTCTATAATATATCTATGGAATAAAGCCATTTATGGACCAATGTTTAGTGTTGGAGACAGAACCAATATGAAGATATTATATCCTGGTAATGGGACCAATTATAACCATGTTTGTTTGTGGAGACATGAAGATGTTTTATTATGCCGAAAAATGTGTACCACCGTACATACTGTCTTTGATTGCCCCCTGCTGGATAGATGATATTGGGGTATTTCCCAGCTCAGTCCACAAATTATGTGATCTTTCTTCTGGACCCTGTCTTTAAGGTGAATTAATTTAGCAGCATGCAGAAGGGGTGATAAACAACTCAAGACATTGTATTAAAGTTCCTAACTAATTTTATTTACATAATTACAAAATAAAAACTTAATTTTGGGTCCTTAACTAATATAGCAATTTTTCTCTCCAGGGAAATGAAATAAAAGTGTGGCTACCGCATCATGGTTCTCTTTCCAAAATACCCAATGTGCACCCTTAAATCGGGGGGTGGTAGCAAAGCATATTGTGTCTTAGGGGGAAATGGTTAAAATAAGTTTGAGAAAAACTGATTTAGGATATTAAATCTCAGTAATTTTGTATACAAAAATGATATAAGTATCATAATTTAACAGATTAATAAGATCTTTCATTGGTTTTCATGGAAAAAGTTTTAGTAGTGAAAGAGTTTACATCAATAAATCATTTTATATATATATTTATTCATATTTATTTTTAAGATTATATTAACTATACAAATTATTTCCTATTAACCAATTAAAATACTGGCTTATTTAGTTATGGATGGAGTAAGATTAGTGGATAATATTGGCAATGATTGCTTAAACAGAATATTAATTATATCTTTGTAACAGGAAAAGAGAAACTCTAATCAAAATTTTTTTATGGAAGAACCAAAATTATTGATTAATCACATGGGTTTTTTTTTTTATTAATTTTAAATATGTTTTCGAGTATATTTCTGAATGGCTAAATGAATGTAGGTATTTAGTTTAAAGAGTCCTACAAGAAAAACATCATCAAATGTAGATTCCATTCTAGCCAAAAGCAAAATGTTTAAGAATGCTTAACATTTGTATTGAGTCATAATTCATAGAGTAAGAATCTAAGTTTGAATCTCAGAAGCTGATATTTTGTGCATCAATTAAATTAAAAGAAAAATCTGAATACAAAGTTTTTATGTATTAATTTCATTTGTGGATAGTTGTCCTCATATTTATAGTTGCTATTGCACCATGTTTCAGTCAACTTATCCTCTGGCCTTCATCATACATAGATAATGAAGCCTCATCTCAAAGAAATAATGAATCTAAATACAAAAGTTTTTCTACTTTCATTATAAATGTTATTATTATTTTGACTCAATTATATTGTTACTATCACATTTTGGCCATCTTCATGTATTATTTGAACTCAGAAAACTATTACCTAGAAACGAATGTCATTTTTTTTCTTCATACACAGTATAAATGTACATGCTTTATCTAGTCTTCATTAGCTGCCAACTAAGAGTGATAACACAGTTTTGGAGGCTAAGACAGTACTCTCACCCTTATTGCTACCAGCAGCATTCACCACCAGGCAGAGTAATGGAGAAAAAATAAACAAAGAGCAATTGACAGTCCCGATTGGTTGTAAGTGTGCCCAAAAAGAGTCAGTACACAAATGTTACCGCAGACAATTGTTGTGACTTTGACCAGACCCAACTTGATGCTTGTTGAGCCATTTTCTGCTGACGCTGCAGCATGGATTTCAAAGCCTGGCCATGTATACCAATCTTAATGAGAATAGAGATTACGGAGTGCCCCATTAAGCCACAACATTCAACTTCAATGATTTGTACCCTTCAATCTAACTGTCTAGTAAACTTATACACCAACTACTAAGACCACTACACCACATGTCTTGGTTTATTGATTTTCATACATGTCATTTTTCTTAAAGTTGGTAAACCACTATATCCATATGTTGCATGTAAGTACATATGGATAAAAATACAAACACAAAGTTTGTAAGCCTATCTTTATAAAGAATATGGGCATGTCCAAATCAGTCAAAAACAGAAATATACTTTCAAATGTAAAAATAGGATTGAAAAATAAATTATGGTAACATTCTTTACTTTGCTTACATGTATACACAATATTATCTAGAATAGGAAATAGAAGCATGTAAAAGAAAAAGAAAATTATTTCAAAAAAGAAAAAAAGAGAACAAATGTGAATCTCTGGGCAAAATATAAAAAATATTTGTTGGCAGTGTTATCCTGTACTAAATGTTGAACCCAGTGACATAGCAAAGTGCAATCTGCTCCAGGAGCACTGCCACGGAGGATGAATTTTGAGGCGGTGAAAAGAGAAAAAATAAAAATGATAAAAAGCTAACAAAAAATAAGGTTTTTTTATAATTTGAATTATACATTTTTTGTTTTGAAAAAATTTTGGTTTTCTTTGGCGATGACTACTGTATATGTATACGAGTATTGTAATATGATGAAAGTCTAGGACTAATAGCATAAGAGTCTAAAATTAGATCCTTGATTGTAGTTCCATGGAAACAATTATTATGAGTGGCGAGCAAACACAGTTACTATGCCACTGGTTGTACCACTAACATAAAAGTGGATCATGGAAGCAATTCAAAATGGGAGAGCCATATTAGTAAAACAAAAGCAAAAAAGTGGAACATTTGGCTTGAAAAAGACTTAAAACCAAGTCTTCAAACAATCCAATATCGAAGATAGTTACTATCATGGTCTTTATGCACACCCTAAACTGAGACAGTACTAAACAAGTTATATTAGTCACCATAAAACATTTTGTAATTGATTGGAATTTCCGATTTAATTAAGACCTTTCTGATGCAAAAAATAAATTCAAAGAAAAAGAAACAAATACCAACCAGGAAAGAATTTGAAGGTGTCAACATTTAACACAATCATTCAATCTAGGCACACACACAAACATGTTGAAATGATATTACCATAAAGCAGACAGTTTATGGGCAATAAAATCTGATACATTACCAAAATTCTTGATGAATATTCTGACCTTCCCAACAACTGACCCTCAAATAATAAATATAAAAATGGAGTCAATCAATCATAAACTCCCAATCAAGAAGTTTCTTCATAAAAGAATAATAAGCTAAAATTAATTCATTGCATTTTGCTTGATCCCATGAAATGTATCTTCTGTGTACATTACTTGAAATTAGTTGTGAGGCCTCTTTATTGTGGTTCACATTTTGGTATCAATTAAGATTAAATCTATCATAATAATGAAACTTTTTACAAGTATATTTATTTGCTATTTTTGTATTCAACTATTTTTAACATGAAAAGCAAATCATTAGACTGCAAATATCCCCAGAGAGGTATTTGAAAAAAGAAAAATCATATACTTTAAAGAAACAGAATATTGTTAAAATACTTTACTATTAATCAGACAATTATTATTTTCACAAATAACAATCATTTCAACAGCTATGTAAAAAAACACAATGATTCAGTAAATCCTTTCTATTTGTAATAATTAATATTGGTTTACATTCAATATCCATTGTTTACATTTCTTATTTAACCCACTTTTTTCTATCCAGCTTTGTTTTAAAATTCCAAAACAGAATTTCGATTCTAGTTAAGACTGATTTTTAAAGTTAAAAATTTAACTACAATTCCAGCATCTGGAATTCCAAACTTTTTAGCAATAATCATTTGAAATTCCAATTTGACTGGGTTGAACAAACTATTTTATTTTGTTTTCTTTGAGTTTTACAGCATGTCAACCTTTTTAGATAATTTAATCTTGATAAGAATTATTTTTAATAAACAATCTTTTGTCCACACATACTTTTTAAATAACATAGTATGCACTATTAAATCCATAGCTGGAGGGAATGTGGGGAGTCATATCTTATCCAAGGGTATTAGTCCAAGATATATTTTTCTCAACTTACAATATCAATATTGTTACAAATGGAAGAGATATATATTATAATACAAAGCACATTTATTTGTTTTATGTTTTTCCATTAAAAAGAAAGAAGTCTCCTATTTTGAACAAGGCAGCAAGGGCGGACTAGTGGTAAAAGCTTGGACTCTGGAACAGTATTACACAAGTTTAAATCCCAGTCAAAACTATTACATTCATTTTCATCTGTCTTGGGCAGATGAGGCTTGTTAACTCGGGAGAGTAACTCATCTAGGTGTAAGGCTAACACTGATTCCAAAAACCTGGGTGGATGAGGCCCATCAACTTAATGAGTGGATCTCATCTAGGTGAAGGATAACACTGATTCCAAAAAGCCCTGTGTCTACCTTGTGGCCATGTGTCTACCTTGGATTGGTGCTCAACCAAGTAAATATATCCTTTCTAATAGTCTACTATAAGAAATCAAATATTAAAACTCATCAAATATATTGCACTTCATACCCAAAATGATTACAGACTAGTAAACAAATTGAAGAATGATTTTTATAAAAGACACAAAATTAGATACTCAATAGTAATTGTCTTCAAAATTATGCATATTTTAGAATAAATAATGAATGAATGAATTTCTGAATATTTATATCTAAGTGTTCTTTGAGCTACATGATATAAAAAATACAAAATGGAAAACATTCATTTATTTTTATTTTTTTTACAAAGGAAACATTTTAAGAGCTACAGATCATTGAGGTAAATTTCATTAAAATAGACTTTTTTTCTAGATAAGTGCTGTATTTTATTGGCATTCATTTTCACTATTTTTTTTTCTTTTCCTGCATTTACAGCTGAACTGTTTCTATGTTTCAATGACAAATCCATCTTCTTAATTTATGTTTGTCACTCAATAAGAAAATTGGCTTCCAACAAACAGTGAATGTGATTGCGTTTTTATAGGTAATGATTACATCAAAAATAAATTTCATTTATTAAATTTACTTTCTTATTTAAATTTTATTTTTTCCTTTTCTCTAAAGCAACATCTAGTTATTTCTGAGGCTCAAAATGGAAAATGATTTACAACTATCACCTATTATCATAAGCACCAACCCAAGTTAGGCACAAGGCCAGGTTTATGTGCACATTATACCCAAAAGCTTTTATAAGTTTTGTCCTTCACCTAGATGAGTTACTCTCAATGATTTGATGGGTCTCATCCACCGAGGATTTTGAAATCAGCTTTAACCTTACACCTTGCTGAGTTACTAAGCTGAGACATCATCTGCCTTTACTTGATGAATTAACAATTATAGATAAGAACAATGGAAAGAGAAATGCCTGAAAGAAGTAACTCATATGCTAGGTCATGATGATCTAAGTAGACCTAGCATAGATTTGAATACTATAAGGGAAGTTACAATAATAAATACTAGATAAAAACATTAAAGAACATATAATAAAGTATGATAATAGTAATTCATCAGTAATAAAAGAGTAACGAATTAATAAATACTAATTCAATATAAATAAATAGAATTTATAATGGATCAGAAAAAAATAGGTTTAAGACTCCTAAGAATTTATTCTCCAGATGCGTGACATACAAGTATTTGTAGTTCAGAGTGATATTTATCTGAAGGTAATGGGTTCAATCCTGACAGCAGACCAAAATAACTGAATACCAAGTATAGATTGGTATAGTACCTAATAATGCTTACAGAATGAGGACAGTCTACTTCTGCAGAATAAATTAAAGGTCTAGTTCACAGCTCTGAGGAGGCTTCTGAGCTCTAGTAATTTCTAAGAAAGGCCAAAGCACATATTGATCGAAACATTGTGAAGATAAGCCTGAAGATGAGAGTAGATGTATGAATGATTTAAATAAAGTTATAAATGAGAAAGAATTCCCAAAGTTATCTTTAATTCATATAGCTACATTTTTATATATTTTATGATTAGATGCAAATATAGGCTGTTCCAATAACTTGGACAGAAGTTAACATATTTATCACATTAAAAATATATCATATATACATATATATATATATATTAGATAATCATATAGTTGTTGCAAAAAATCATTAGAGTAAGAGATCATTTGATATATAAGTGAATTAGGATAGTGATAACATGCTTTTATTAAAGAATATTCTTGCTGTTACTTGAATATTTTGTGATTTTACTTTTTTTTAATTCTATAGTTATTAGTAGGACTGTTACAATATGCTTTTATTAAAGAATATTCTTGATCTTTAAATAAAAGCATATTGTCACAGTCATAATAATAACATACTTTTCAATTGGATTGAATGTATTCATGTTGTTCAAAAGTTTGAAAGTAAGTTAGAATGGAAAATTGTGTTTTGTTGGTGAGAAAATTTCTATTTTGTAGACAAGTTAAGAATACATTATTATGAATTCCAAATCAATGATTGTTAGAAAATAAGGCTGAGCTACATAAAAGTAGACCTACTAACTATTATTATCTAAGAGACAGTAGTGTTTGATTAAAAAATTTTTCATGTGTTTATAACCATTCTAAAACAGTAGATTACAGCAGATGATAAGTGGATTTCAGACTCTTTATCGTATTTACGTTCTGTACAGCTAACAGACATTATATGTATCTGTGTAGATTATGTAGGCATACGTACAGATTCACACAGAAAAGTTTTTTCACACCTTTCACGTTTCATACCTGCCATACTGATCAGACAGAGGAATCCTAAAGAACTAGATGCACAGATTACTAAGAAAAAAAAGTTAAATATTATCATAAAACATCTCAACACAAAATAAATTAGCATTATAGAATTCTTCAGAGAAAAAATATGGATATCGTGAAGAAAGATATATTTTTTAACTTTTTCTCAGCTATGCCAAAAGACTTCTAAGTATATATATATATATATAAGCATATAAAAGGGTTGTTCCAAAAGTAATCACTTCTATTTTTTCATTCCACCTAAATAAATGAGAGGGAATTGCAAATTGCATTGTTATGATGACTAAAATTATGCATTTATGACTTGAAAGTTTCATCGCTTTCTTGCAGATAATGATGGTGTGAGAATCTAAAAAAGCAACTCCTGTCATGGACCAGTGTCAGAAGTAGAGATGCATCATA
>JAYKTE010482514.1:0-10110 GCA_036873565.1 Xipholeptos notoides | reverse complement strand
CGAAACGCCAATGATCGGTGGTCCCCGGCTGATGACCCCGCAGTTGCCCCAAGGCGCTGTTGGAGGCGCGACAGGCAAAAATTTGCCAAGCAGTGATTGCAACTGTCGAAAGAACAAGGATAGTTAAGGAAACAAAATGTTCAAATTCAGAATAAATCAAGAACTTTTCGAAAATGTCTCTTTCTGTTCATTTGCTTCATGCACACCATTTTGGGCCCTAAACAACATTCATGCCTCCAACTAGAACAGGATACAAAAAAAAAAAACTAAACTGATTTTGGGAACAGAGGTCACAAAAATCCTGAATGATTTGTCACAAAATCATAAGTAATCTACCACTGGGATTTTATCGGTCCAAATTGTTCCACAGATTCGTCCCGTTGGTTGTAATGAAATAAAAGTTAATTGTTGTGGAATTTTCAATTGAATTTTTATATGGTCTTTTTAAATTGATTAACATATCAATTTTTCGACAGAAATTTGAATTGAAAAAAATTAACACTTATTTATGTGAAGGGCTCAAATGGGTTATACTCAATTTAACATATCCATGAAGTTTTGCATCAATAATCAATCAATAAATACTTGATATTGAGAATTACTCGATATTAATGTAATTTGATAATATTTTAGTCATAGCCATTAGATTGAATTGTTTTGTTTTTTTAAACTACATCAAATCTATTAAAATCCATTATTTCTGAACAATTTTTGGTTTTATCAGAAATATAAAACCCTAAATTCTATTGTATTAGTTATTACAGATCTAAATGTGCAGATCAGAAACACCATTGCCCAAAATGCCTCTGAAAACTATACTGGCATGTGTTGAACACATTAAGAGCTTGATCAAGAATGATAAGGAAGAGTCATATCAACTAAACTACAACCACACCAAACCTCCTGAAATTTACCAGAATAGAACCCTTCTATTGTATTTACTTTGCAAGAACATTTCAATACAATCAGTAAAGACCTAAGAAAATGATGAAGTACGAAATCTGGTATGATTGGTAAGCCATTCTGTAGGTCATATTCTTGAATATTGAACAGATGGAAGAGATTGCCCTAAATCACTGACTTCCTGAAAATGAATATTATCCAAGACATTAATCCAACAAAGTCAGGCTTCATAGAATATGATACTTAAAAAATAATAATAATAATAATAATAATAAAAAGTCACTTTAATTGTAACACACTCAGAAATATTATGAGTTCTTTTTAAAAAGTAATTATTAAAAAATATATTTCATGTTGATAAAAGTGTTGGCAAAGAGTACAGAGGGTCATGCAAGGGAGGTGGGGCAAAAGAGAGTGAGGGTAGGAGTATGAATTCCTTTTTTTTTTTCCTAGCTATTAATTAAATAGTAGAACTACTATTCTAGCAAATTGTCAACAAAACAAACACATATTTGTTCGAAATAATTGTTCCCTGCATTCGATTTTAAATAATCAAAATACAAGTGACATAATATGTGACATAGTAATCAAAATAAGAGTGACATTAACTTGGCAGATTTTCCTGAAGCAAACAATAATGAAACAAAAAAATTAGAATAAAAATTGCTTAATTTTGTTGAATTCAAAAATGTGTTTGTATTTTTCTTTTGGTTGATTCATTGAAGTGCATCTAGGTTTAGAAAGAAGATTTGTTTTCGCATGAAAAAAAGAAAAAATCCCTGACAGATGATGAATGATTTTTAGAGAGGATACATGTGAATCATTTAAGATTAAATGAGTCAGAATCACTTTCTTAAATTTGTTGATTTCTTTATAATCTAGATTGAAGTTGTTGATATTAGGTTGTCCCAAAAGTTCATCAAAAGTTTGTAAACACTAGCAAAAAATTGAAATGTTACTCGCCAAGTAATAATAAAAACAACAAAAATTATTCCTCAAAATAAAAACCATTATTTTTCAAGATTTTCTGCTTTGCTGCAACTTTCGGATCTGATAAAAGTACCATTTAGCCGGCTTTGAATCAAAGAATTCTTGACATGCTTCTTTGACTTGAAACAAGTCGTAGCCTTTCAAAAAATGTTGCATTGAGCGGAAAAAGCCATAATCCAATGGAGCACAGTCAGGACTGTATGCTTGATGTGGTAGAACCTCTATGCCGTCCAGCTCTTTAAACTTGTCTTTGGTTTTCCTGGCGGTGTGTGATTTGGCATTGTCTCACTGCATCAAAGTATGCTTTCGGTTAATCAGAGCTTGATACTTTTGCTTCAACATTTCTTAGACTCACTCCACTTGCTGACAGTAACAATATAAATGCAAAAAACATTTAAAATTTAATTTTTATGCCTTTTTTAATTGTTTTGCTAGTGTTTATAGACTTTTGGGATAACCTAATAATTGGGCAATTGGATTGTTGTTGTTGTTGTTAACTTTTGCTTTGGGCCTTTTGAAAGAGCTATGTATAGTCTGGATTTTAATCTAAACAACATTCTAAATGATTTTTACTTGAAATTTCAAAGTAAAATTTATTTTAAACAAATATTTTAGTTTTGTCTATTTATTTTTTATGTTTTTGTTTATAAAGTGGATCCTTCTGTAGGTGACTGTCACCGTCAGCAACCACCAGTTATTAACAACCGTTTTTAATTTTTTTTCTATAAACATGCAATTAATAGATGGGTCATGCCTTTATGAATGAATTTTCAATGGCAGTAGGGGTGATTGTATACAACAGGATAATGCATTGTAGTTAATTAGCTTTACATAATGAGTCCTTTTGCCTGGAAGCAAAATCTTTACATTTATAAGAGAAGAACAGAAGATTATTCCAAACTTAAAACCTAAACAGCATTCCAAATCTTGTAGTTCAAATAGGGAATTTTTAAATTAACCACAGTTGATAAATTGAGAAAATAAAATTATGGAAATGAAAACTCATAAAGATTCCAATCATGAAGTATTTATCAATTATCAATATGCCTCAATGAGGATGGGATAAGGACAAGTTTTAACAGCCAATCCCCCAGACTCAAAGATTTGATTTTGAAAAGACAATACCTAATTTAGACTCTTTTTTGTTTAATCTCGCATTCAAACAATAAAATAACCAAAACAAAAAGGCTTTTTGACTCAGAAATTCATTGAGTTTTTCTTCATGATATTAACTTATTTTTGATTAACTGTGTGTGTGTGTAATAAAAAAAATATTTTTCCTTTAAGTTTAATAATATGTTTTCAATGACTTCATCCAACAAATGATGATTGTGTAAATAAATAAATGAAGAAGTGAAGATAATAGGTAAGAAAAACAAATTTCACTTGCTTGACTAAAGTCTTTTTTATCATGACAAACACATGGCCTTGGACTCAATTGAAAAAGGTTTACAGTTCAGTTTTGAATTCAATAACTCACAAATATTGAATAAATTTCTAAATAAAAACTTGACTACAGTTTTTTGTTTTTATAGTATTTTAAAGTTGAAAACTCACACACACACACACCTTAGGAAAGATATGAATACCCACATTCCCTCCAGCTATGGATTAAATAGTGCATACTATGTTATTAAAAAAAAACTATGGCCATTATCATTAATTGAAATTGCAAATGATTTTATCTTTTAATAAATACCTTAATGGAATCAAGTTTTGATACACAAAGCCAAAATTTATTCAGAGATTATAAATTTTAAAAGATGTTGAATTTCTTTTAAATGTTGGTTTGAAATCTTAGAAGTCATGATTTATTAAGTCCGTACCTCCCCCTTTTCTTTTCTACAGTCCCAGGCTCAAAATAGATTTTATATCAAAATCTTGAATCAAGACACAAATGTAAATAAATCTCTACCTAAATTCCATAGAGTCATTGTTAAGCTAAAGAAGAATTGATTAAAATCCGATCAATGCTTGAGTGCTTGATTTAGAAAAATTCACTTGCAAACAATAAAACAAATAAAACAGGGCTCTACATTGAGAGTAAACGACTCGCATTTGTGAGTGATATATCCAAGTGGCGACTAAAAATAATAAACCACTTATGTTTTGAGGACTGTTTTTTTAATTACTAAGTTAAAAATGTCTTTTCAACTTTTATTTTTTATTTAATTAACGGAGCAAAGTCAAATTATTTAAACAAAGGTTTAGAACAGAAAATAGAAATAGAACAATATACTTCATTTTTTAAACAAGGCTGTTTGAAACAAGTCTAAAGAAATTCAACAAATTTTTAAGCAGAATAAAAAGTAGTTCAAAGTGAAATGGATTATACTTTCTTAAACAGTAATTAAATTTTGAATTAATGTTTTATTCATAACAGAGTGAAATAACATTTCATTATGTTTCGCTAGTAGTAACTTTTCTATTTGGCTAGTAAATGAAAATATCTAGTTGTCAAAGGTCATCTAATGGTAAATTTATCTGTAGAGCTCTGTAAAAACAAAATCTTTGTTTCTGTTATTGATGATGATAATTAAAAAAAGGGGTTTTTCAACTTACCTCATCATTATTGGTTCCTTTAAAGTTATGCATAGCTTTGACGCGTTTCAGGGTGGTACTGGTACCCCCACTATTTATTCCCACAATTTCAGTCATGGTTGGGTTGTTACCAGTTGTCCTTATAGTAGGGCAGATCCTGACGACCTGCTGTTGTTCTTTAGAATTATTGTTGTTGGTGGTGGTGATGTTAATGCTATTATTGTTGTTAAAATAATTGATGTTATTAATTGTAGCAGTTGTTGTTGGTGTGGTGGCGGCGAAGGCAGAAGATGAATAAGTGGTTGGTGGTGGTGGTGGTGCCGTGGTAATGACCGTAGTTGAGGGAGCACCTGTGGTGGACAGAGTTGTGGTAATGGGTCTTCCTTTCAGTGTGGAATTGATGAGGTTGTTGGCTGTAACAAAGCTGACCGGTGAGGTGGCCGAAGAAGCGGAGAATCCGGCGAGGATGGTGGCCGAACCGGACAAGGAGGATGAAGAAGAGCAAGAGCAAGTAGAAGAGGAGCTGCTGGATTGAAATCGGGGCTCCTGGCTGCAACAACGGTGAACAGGGGGAGCAGACCGGAAACATTGATCCGATTCATCTGAAACATTGAGAGAAGCAATAAAGTCATTGATTTCATTAACAATATCTTCATAATCCTTCGAAAATGTCGAAGATGATGACGACGATGACTTCGCCATGATTTAAAGTAAACAAGTAAAACAACACAAAAAACACCCACACAGCCACACACCACCCTTTTAGTTTGGGGGGAAGGGCTCCAATTATCGTATCTTTAAATTAAATTCATCTAGTTCAAGATTTAAAAGCCATCTAAAATAATAAGATTTTAAATTATGAATTTCATGTTTTCAATAAGAAAGGGCTCTCTCAGCTCTCTCTACTCTACTACTGGTAGTAGTTTTTTTCTTCTTTCTTCAAAAACAACGTTATTAAAATAAAAACTCCGAATGTTCTAGCAATATTTCGTGTGGTTGGTAAATGAACTAAAAATTAAAAAAAGGAGAATAAAGCTTTCTTAAAATTTGATAAATTAATAAATAATGTGCATGATGTTCAATTAAAATATTTGCGTGCGTAGCGTGTCTACACTAGAACATAAGTGTCTAATAATCAGCGTACTCTTTCTTTCCCTCTCTCTTCTGATAAAAGAGAAACCAGCGCCCCCTGCCTGCCCTCTCTCTCTCTCTCTCTCCTTGGACCACAACTACTACTAATAATATTAGTTTTTACTTAGTAAGCAATGCTTGAAACGAGTGTGTGCGAAAAGTGCAGTAAGAGAGGCAGATATCATATCATCACTTAACTTCTCGGGGATAGAGTTCGGTCTGGTGGGTTAGCGAAGAAACAAAACACTAATAATAATAATAATAATAATAATAATAATAATAATAATAATAATAATAATAATAATAATAATACGATGACACAACAAGAAAACAACAAATAGAAAAAAAAGTTGGGTTTTTTTTATTCAAAAGTAACGAAAAAAAAAACTTTCAGTTTTGTTTGCACTTGCAGTGATGGGTGGATGGATGGACGAAGACGACAATGACAGACTGGACTGGATTCTTTCTTCTTTCCTTCAAACTTTTTTTTCTTTTCTTTTTTTCTCCCTACGAAAAAAGCACGTGGCTTTTTTTTTTCTTTCTTTCTTTTCTCTCATTGAATAAAATAGTAGTTATAGTTTCACAGTTATAGAAAGACAAAAATTCCAGAATTCTAAATAGTTCCTTCCTTGTTCCGTAAGTTAAGTTTGGAAAAAGGGGTTTATTGTTTTGTTTTCTATTAATTTTTATTTTTATATCAACTAAACTGAACTGGTGGAGTGAGGGATGTGGGTGGACTAGGAACCGAGATCGTACACACACCCACTCCCACTGCCTGCCGGGCCGGGGACAAGGCAACTGAAACTGGAACCAACATCCGCCTCCTCAGACTATTAAAATGAAATGCATCTAGAAGCAACAACAAACTCTAAGACTAAAACGAATAACAATAAAAGAAAGGAAACAAGTACCCGACCCGTCAATATGCATATGCAACAATAATGTGTGTCTGTTCATTATTGTTATGCTTAGCTTGTTTGTCGGAAGGCATAGTGAGAGTGTTTGTTGTTGTTTATTGTTTTAGAATTCAAAACTCTTAAATTTGGTTTAAGTTCCTAAAAGTCACACAATCCATTCAACTTGTTTCTATCATTTTCGATAATTATTTATTTCAATAAAAAACAATGACAAAAAAAATTTAAAAAACGTAAAGACAAATGAATCAACATCAACTGATGGAGTTGGAGTTGTTTTGGGTGGGTGGAATGGGTGTATGTGAGTAGTAGTAGTAGTAGTCGGGTCTTTTGTCCAGTTGTTTTGTTTGTTGCTTTAGGTTTTCGTTCGACTTGTTTTTTTTTTAACCGGTGATAAGCGAAAATTTCCCCCGTTAAAATTTATAACCCTATTTGAGACTGGTTCGGCCCCATCTGCAAGACTGCCAAATTAAAATCCGTCACAAATGTTCCGTTTTGATTATATTATTTCTTAATGTTATTTTCTTGTGCGGCAAAAACGGCACTCACACGGCAATCATTAGGCGGCCAAAAGTGCATGATGTCACAATTTATTTACATGCACTTTAATGGCCGCCAAATGACTATCGTACATAAGAAAGTAACTGCAAGAAACCGGATTAATATCATCAAAACAGAAAATTTGAGACGGATTTAAATATCATATTCGTTTTTAGCACATCCGAAAACCCCTTAAAAACAAATTAAAGTGCAGACTGGCTGGCTCTCGGTGTTTGTTGCCCATATCTTACTGTCGGTACCGATATCATTAAAACGGAAAATTTACGACGGATTTAAATAAAATATCATATTCGCTTTTATACCCGAAAAATCCTAAAAAAATCAAATTAAAGTGCTCACTTCACTGTTCGGTGTGTGTTGGTTGCCCATATTATATATCTTTACCAATATCATCAAAACGGAAAATTTGCGACGGATTTAAATAAAATATCATGTTCGTTTTTAGCACACCCGAAAAAAACCCAAACAAACGAATTAAAGTGATCTGTGTTTCGTTTCCGTTGCCAATTTTAACCAAAAAAGTGCCGCAGCCGCACTCACTGCCGCCCGCCCGCCTCCATTCCCACCAACGTAGTGAGTGCTCGACCAAAAATACTTGCTGTTTGAACAAGAAAATAAAAAAGAATTAAGTGTCCACGCAACGGCGACAGGTAGGCGAGGCGTTGTCTCCGTTGTCACCCTAGGCTCATTTTTAAAAAACTAATTTAAAAAAAAATAAACCAAAATGCAATTAATGCAAATGCATCCAAATAATCAAAGAGTAGGTGTCGTCAGCATCAAAATAAAGTCAGGCTTTTTTTGTTTATTTTTTTAAGTCTTCTTTCAACATTTTTTTTCTTTAATTTGACATTTTATAAACTTGTCGATCAGTTGGACGATTGGTTTGGTTAAGTTTTTTTTACTCACTTCTTAAATTTCAGTATAAGGGGAGGAGGAGGAGGAGGAAAAGATGCATAAGTACACAAATTACTGAGTAGTAAGTAAGTAAAGTACCTACAGTAGACTTGAGTAGAAAGATAAAGCACTCACTTTTTTCTCTCCCCCTCTCACTCTATCCGCAGTCACAGATGTTGGTTTTAAGTTCTTGCTTTTCCCCAAAAAGCAACAATAAGCAAGCATTCATTGTTTGTTGTTGCTTTGAAAAAAATAAGCACTTACTCAATATTTCATTCATTTCATACCACTCACCACACTCACTATCTCACAAATTGTTTTCTCTGTCCGGATCTTTTTTATTGATTGATTATTCAAATTAGTTTTGTTTTTTCACATAATCATCATCATGTTACTGTGTGCTTAGTTGGTTGGAGTTTGTTTCTAGGGGAGAGGGGTAGGTGGGAGTTCCCCATACACATAAGCCGAGCAGGAAACTCACACAAATATTGATTAGAACTTTTTAATTTTATTGGGAATTCCCTCCAGATGAATTAAATAGTGCATCAACAAAAATTACGTGTGGGCAAAAGAACGTTTATTTAAAATGATTGTTCTCGGCATTAAATGACCTAAAAAGTTGATATGCCATAAAACCCAAACTCGCTTACTGTTGAGTGTTTGTTATTATTGATGTTGTGTTGCTGTTGCCGGGGTTGCCCGTCCGTCAGCCGTGTCTTTTCTGTCGTTGGCCTTATTATTCAATACACGTGCGTGCGTGACTGCCGCCGCCGTGTGGTGCTGGTGCGTGCAGCCAACAACAGCATTCTGGCCAGTCGGTTCTAGAAGATTTCATTCAGGGTTCATTTGATTCAAGCTTTGTACTGAAACAACACTGTTGTGTATTGAAAAAAAAGCACTAGCTTCGAGCAGAATCATTTTCAATTTAGAAATTAGAAGTGTACAAATAATATCTTTCTTCATTGTGCAGACACACACGCATATAAATTTGAAAGTTCATTCTTAAAAATTACCATTGGATTTGATTTTTTTCATATTTGCTAATGCCTTTGGGGTGATGAATACGAGGCTCATTCAATAATTAAGGTGAATTGTTCGGTAAAAAGACTTCTAATATAGATAGATCACCTTTTTTTTTCTCGTACGTTTTTTCACGTGGATTTGATTTCTTTCGCAGAATAAAAAAATCTTTGAAAGTTTTGGCGATTGATAAAGAGGGAGGACTAAGAAGTAAGCGCCTGCTTCGGGATTAAACAATGATCGTCAGTCAATTTTTTAGTTGCTTAAGGGTGCAAAGCAAAACCCGTTAAAAATTCATAGTTAAACTAAGTATAAATAAATAATAACTACTGCTCCGTCTGTTCAACAACACTGTTGGAGCACAAACCTGGGAAGCCTACAGAAGTGATGTCTCCTCAGATGATCGAATCAGTCAATAATATTCAGTCTGGCAGAAGGTTGACAATGGATAACATTGCAAGGACTTTAAGGTTATCTGTTGAGAAAGCACACAAAATTCAGTCAAAAGGAGTCATTTCTGGCATACAACGCAACAGTCGCAACACGGCCTCCTCGCACAGAGCATAGCAGCCAAAACGGTGCACAAAAGCATCAACGAGCTAGATCTGAGAACTACTTAGTAGCTTCTCCATCGCTCTTACAATCCAGACCTTGCCCCTTCAGACTTTTTCACCTGTTTGGTCCCTTGAAAGCGTTTACGAGAGGCACAAAATTTGAGAGTGACAATGAAGTCAAAGTGTTGTGAGTGACTCGACTGGCTGAAGAGAGACATGGCCAAAGATTTTTATGATGGGGTAATTAATAAGGATTAATGTGTTATGTGGGAAACGTGTGGGAAAGTGACAGTGAGTGCTAAGTTGAAAAAAAAGGAAGCTGTCTGTAAGTCCTTGCACAGAAAAATTCACCTTATTGGCTGTGTTATTCTTGTGGTAAACTGTATTTCATAAATAAAACAACAATCAATATTATAATCGTCTTTAACGTCACTTAAATTACGTACGCTAATCAAACAATAACAACCGCCGCCATTGCAATGCGCGTTCTAGGATGTCGTCACCCTTCTGCCGCTGTATTTAGAAGGGGAAGCCCTCACAATCTACCAGCAAATGCGTGATGAAGACAAGGGGGACCTTGCCTCAGTAGAGCGAAGATTGAA
>JAYKTE010482403.1:0-10111 GCA_036873565.1 Xipholeptos notoides | reverse complement strand
ATAATTTTTACATGAGATTTTTATTTGATCATTCCTCTTTATGATGCACTGAAAAAAAATACTTTTCATTCATTTTTTTTTCTAATTTATCAGAAGATTAAATCATGGTGGGTCAAAAACGGGCGAATTTTTTGCATACTCCTACTACTTGTGCAGTAAAATAATGCCTTAGTGCCAATGGAGGACATTTCCAGCATTTTTTCTTTACTGTACCTTTTTACTGGCAACACAGCAACTTTTTGGACCCCCTACCCTGTAGATTAGGGAACCCAATTCCAATATAAAACGATTTAGTGATTAGTTTAATTTCTGTGCAACTTGTTGGGATGTGGTGTGTGTGTGTGTGTGTGCGTGCGTGCGTCTGTATGTATGTGTGTGTGTCTGCCCCTGTGTATGTTTGTGAGTGTCTGTATGCATGTATGTGTGTGTGTATGTATGTATGTATGTATGTATGTGTGTGTGTATGTATGCATGTATGTGTGTGTATGTATGCATGTATGTGTGTGTGTGAGTTTATTATTTTTCATAGAGGGTCGAGGCCAATTTGATTAACCAAGCAAACTAACTTATAATGCTATGATTAAATGCAAATTATTGCAGAACTTATAACAGTGCCAGACAGCTGTTTGAATTTTTTTAATTTTAATAAACTGTAGTTATAATAACACCCTTATAACCAACATTGCCCCACACAGAAGATACAACCGGCTTAAAATAGTCCAATTTTTAAAATCTGACTTCTTAGCAGCTATTTCCCAGCTCAAAACCACATCGAATTTTTTTCAAAGGTCTGAATACCCAAAATATCAAATTTCAAATCTTTAGACCAAAAATTGGCAAAATAGTTTGGTAGATAGTTCTTTAGATACAGATATTAGAAAAGGTCACTTTTATATATAAAGTAGACTGCCATGAATATAAATTGTTACTACAGTAAGAGAGTTATCTATTTGTCCGTCTAAAAGAACCCTTCTAAATTTATATCAGATTAGGTAAAAAATCAGGTTTGTGGCATGGTATACATACTTTTAGGAGGTGAAAGTGAATAATGAAGGTACGTATAATCTGGCCAGGTTTTAACAGTAGAAATCAAAATAATTTATATCCTTATGTCTATAAAAGTGAAAATGTGTGTGTGTGTGTGTATGAGGTCAAGTAGTTTCTAGTAAACTAGTCTGCTAATTTTGTTCTAGTGACTTGAAATTTCATATATAGGGTATTCAGATCTGGGGAAAGTTTTTCAATCGATGTTGAGCCATAAAACTTAGCTATTAAAGAGTCAAAGTTGAAAAATTCCCACACATCAGTCTTGAGAACTAGGTCTTGGATTGCAAAGGGTGGAAATGACATTGCTTTGAGGGTCTTTACCATTTTCAATCTGACAGTTTGAATCATCTGCATGAAAAAAGGGAAAGAATTAAGAGGTCAGCAGCCATACCATCGACCACATCACTGAGTCCATACACTTGTACCCTGTATGGACTTGTTTGTAAGTCCCTTGCGAGACTTAAATGTCATCTGAAGCTAAAGCATAAATTAATTTAGACATCAGTTGAAATTGAGAGGAGAGTCTATCATATATATTACGTTTGAATAAGTGTAAGCATGAAGCACCAAACCAGGCATATTAAGTTGTCAACCCTCATACGTCGAAATCGACAGAAGAGTTCATCATATATATGTGTGTGTGATTTTCTGTTTTCAGTTTTAAGTTTTGGTTCCATTTCTCAAAGTTGGTTTGATTTCCAGTAATTTGTTATTTTCATTGCTCTTCTTGCAATGTTAACTTCGTTGCACAGTGTTATTTGTTAACTTTTACTTTAGGGTTTGTATATGGGACCTTAAATTTCTTCCTCAAGTTAGCAATAGCCTCAATCAACAACAATGTATAACTCAGATAGGAAGTTTATCTGAGAAACTGGGTAAAAGATGACACTGATCCTGACATCATGGCAGGGGTAACAAGTAAATTCCTGACAGATGGTGAGTCTAGAAAAGAGAATTTTCTGAAAAAGAAAACATGTAGCCTCATAGTCAGATGCATGGCAAACCCATCAAAGAGCACACAGACATAATCTAGTGACAAATTGTTATTCTGCATTTGGTGGGTTTGGTTTGGTTGTGTTTAACGACCTATCAACCATTGCATTTATCAATTAATAATCAAAAGATTTTTTTCTTTAAAAAAATTATTCAACTTACCAGTTTTTCCTTTGGGGCACTGGCAATGGTAGTAGCCGACTCTGTCATGACATTTGCCTCCATTGTAACAGGGCTGAGTTTCACAATCATCAATGTTTATGCTGCAGTCTTTACCTGTCCAACCATTTACACAGATACAAAGATAACCTCCAGCTTGGTTGTTGCAGGTTGCACCATTTTTGCATAAGCCTGGTTGGGTCAGGCACTCATCTACATCAATATCACAGTATTTGCCTGTAGAAATAAAATGAAAATAATTTTAATAAAAAAATGAATGATTAAAAATAAAAAAAAACATAAGAATAATCAAATGAAACAAAACAATTTCTAAAAGGTGAGATTCTATTCTAATCCTAACTTGCTTCCCAATAAAGATGAATATGTAGGTTGAGGTCTGTTAGACTGAGATACACCAAACTTCATAGAGATATTTCAGTTTATATAAAATTCAACACACACTCACACATTACCTAATTTATTTTGTGTGTCAAATTATTGTTATTCAAACAAGTGTAATTAAAAATAATGTTTATTTTTAAAATTATATTTTCTATCCTTCCTGATTTTCTAAAAAGAGTCCTTGTTCTGGGATCCAGTATCTTTATAATAGTCTCCCAATTTGGACAGAAACTTGGAGAATATATAAAGATACTGGACCCCAGAACAAGGACTCTTGTTAGAAAGCAAGAAAGAATCAAAAATAAAATATTAAAAATAACAATTCTATTTAGTAACACTTATTTGATTAACAACATTCTGCCTAAATATACTAAAATTAAATTATTGGTAGAGAAAAGTTTTAAGGTTGATTTTATTTTGGGAATTCTATGAAGTAGCATAGATTTTAAAAGTGACTAGATTTCTACCCATGAAAGTCTGTGTCTTCATTTTCTCTCACCCACAAAAATGCTGGTCGTTGGGAATCTATCTAACAAAAAATCGAATATAAAGACTCTAGAACTGGTTTTTCTTCATGAGATTGGAATGTTTTTACATTGTTAAATTGAAAATGGGCTTCTTTTCATTTTCCCTTGTTCTTTATGAGATTTTTTTTTGTTTTAGCTTCTTTTATTTTTTTTTCATTAAACTTATGTGTAAATGCATACGCATTTATATATATATATATATATATATATATACACAGACCTTTTTGGTATTATTAAAAACATTGTTTATTAACAAAACAAGAGTGACGGTTGATCAGACAGAATCGCAACTCTTGTACTATTTGGCTAGAATGATATAACAGTGGGGTTAGAAGAATAAAAAACAAACAAAAAAAAACAAGACAAGACAAAAGGAAGCAAAAAACAGTGGAGAACAGGAACAAAAAGATATAATAAAAAAAGACATAGAATATTGAAGAGTTAAATAATTATAATAAGAAAAAATCTAAGAAAAAATAAAGAAAATAAGGATGTATGAAGGGCAGGTGTGGGTGGGTAAGATGACAGAAATAATGTTGTGTTTGGGGGAAGATAGGGAAAAAACAACAGCAGAGGATTAATAGCAAAGACAAAAGAAAGAAGAAAAGAGGAAAGAGAAGAAAGAAAAGAAGAGAAAGGTGAGAAAGAAAGGAGGAAAGAGAAGAAAGAAAAAAGAAAGAATGAAAGAAAAAAGAAAAAGAAACAAAGAAAAAAAAGAAAAAGAAACAAAGAAAAAAAAAAGAAAGAAAAAAAGAAAAAAACAGTGAGAAGGAAACAAATAAAAAAACACAGGTTTAATAGATTTAATAGACAAAGGAAACTGTAAAATATTGAGAGGTTGATAAAAAGAAAAAAAAAGATAAAATAAGCAAGGAAAAGACAATATGGGTGCTAGCTACTGGTCTTTAGTGGGAAGGCATGTTTTTCTATTATTTTAAAGCTGGTCTTTCTACCTGATTTACATGAAAAGTAGGATGACTATTGAAGCTCTTAACAAAAGTAGACAACAGGAAGTTACAGTCATATTGTGTTTCTTGCCTTGTCGCTTGCTTTAGTAAGATTAGTCAATTTTAGTTTAGGATCAAAAGGTCAGAGTGAAGAAATGAGAACATTTGTCCCCTTTTAAGTTTAAAAAAAAAAATCTCTGAATTTAGAGCTGGGCTTACTTAGTTCAGCACTACATCAACCTTATTGGTAATTTGATGTGACCATTTACTCAGTTGAGCAAAGAACTGGAATTCGACAGAAGCATTTGCTTGTTCTCTATTGCAGGTTATTTTCAGCATTGAGGCTGTAGGATCTTTTTCAGAATTTCCACCTATGCGGATTCATGAGCAGCATCAACCTGGGTTTTGGAATTGGTGTTGTCCTTCATCTAGAGGATGTATCTAGTTAGTCGAGCACAAAGCCAAGTTAGGCACAAGACCAGTTTTACATGCTCAGTATATCTCAGGGCCTTTATAATCAGTATTGCCCTTCACCTAGATGAGTTACTCTCATTGAGTTGACAGGTCTCATCAACCTGGGTTTTTTAAATCAGTGTTGTCCTTACACCTAGATGAGTTACTCTCCCAAGTTAACGAGCCTCATCTGCCCAGGGCAGCTGGAAATGAATGTAATGGTTTTGACTGAGATTTGAACTCATGTACTATGATTCCAGAGTCCAAGCTTTCAGCACTGCTTCACCCTAGCTGCCCCAATGTCCTTCACCTAAAGGAGTTGCTTTCATGAGTCTAATAAGCCATAATAGCCATTACAGAAGTAACCTAAATTAAACATAGCCTTTTCATTGAAATTGTAATATGTGAGAACTTAAAATCTAAACCTTTAACCAGTACCTTGGCAGAATTGTTCTTTTGATATAAGAATTTCTCTGACCAAATATTTCCGATTGATAAGAGAATCCCTCAAATTCTTAGTACAGGTTGACTGGATTCCTTATCTGAAACACCGAAACCTGAATTGATTCAAAATCTAGACTTTGCTTTTTGGTGCTTACATGGCTTCTCCAAATTGAAAATTAACTTAAAGGATACATGCAGCATGAGTCTACTTTTAGGCCATATATTATTGGGGGATACTTTTGGGCCATGTGTTGCTTGCATGGGGTCTACCTTAAAGCTATATGTTGATTGAATGAGGCTACCTTTAGCTACATATTGCTTGAGTAAAACTACTATCATATAAAACTATCATCAGGATATATAAGCTGTGTTGTAAACTTGTAAAAGGATATTGTGTTTGTGTCAGGGATTCCATTTCCAAGTGGAGGATTGAAATATGAAATAATCAGCGTTGGAAAAAGTTTTATAAACTAAAGAACTTTTAATTTCATAAGTTTCAGGAAAAAGGTGGCAATAATTGGAATCTAGCAGAAAACTAAGACATAATGCATTTATTTTATTCAAATAAACTACAACACATCTTATACTTCCAGCTTCTAAGAAATAGATAAATGAATGAATTTTGAAAATAGAAAAAGGGTACAACTTTGGTTTTTAAAGGAAAAAAGTAAGAAAAATCAAATATGATTTTTAAGACATAATAAAAAAAGATCAAGATTAAAAGTTAAAATGGTGGAAAAGGCTCGGAAGGGGAAAAAGTATAAGTATACAATTGCAAAATGTACAGTTATTGTATACAACCACAGAGGTTTTGTTTTTTCTAGAAGTTTTTTTATGCCCTTTAAAGATGATAGCAATCTGTACAAGATGGAAGTAAATAATGATAAAGTCTTATAAATTCTAAGCACTTCCTTTCTCTTATGCTTTCTGAAGGGTAAATGCTTTTATCTACTTCTTAAATGATTCCTAGAATGCAGTACACTAGACACTACAAAACACTAAATAAGAACCATTCAAGTTGTTTACCAAATAATTTTTTTGATATAATGATAACTTAATAATAATAACAACTTACACAATAATAAATCCTCTTAACAAATTGACTTTTTTTTAATATATAAAATTAGACAAAGAAACAATTGGAAACCTTAAACTTTGAAAAAGGCTTGTTTTTTTTTAAAATTTTTATAAGGATGAGGAGAACAGTCTGCAAAAATGGATATACAGATTATGAACATTCATTTCAAAGGAGTCCAAAAATATAGACAATTTACCTTGAGCCAAATTGTACTTTGAAAAAAACTGTGAGATATTTCATCGATAATTAATTTCTTAAATAGCTCCAGAAGACAAATTCTTTCCCCTGGATGACTTGACTTGAGGAACAACAAAAGCTATATTGTTCCTTGCTCTTTTTTAAAATGATCCAACCTTGGCAACCATCTAGTGGCAAAACAAATGTTGACTTAGGCAATGAAGTTGGTTTAGATGTTAATAGATGAGCAGTTTTTTATGTAGTAATTGGTACAGATGGTGACTTCATTTCCTTATAATAGCTGAAAGTATGAGGGTTGTTCTAAATTAATTAACATTTTCTAAACCTTCAACCAAAAGAGTTAAAGAGCTATTAATACAGAAGTAGCACTATTAAAAAGAGCAAACTTTTGTGCTCCAGAATTTGTCTACATAGTCACCACCATTCTCAATGCACTTTTGCTGGTGATGAACGAGAGCCTGTGCATGGGCGTCCGGGGTATGCATTGTCACTCACATGTATGTCTATACTCTGAAATCTATGAACTCATATTCTAACTGTGCTGACATCAACTGCATTGGCTTCATAAATGTTCAACAGAAGTCGGCAAATGTTGATTAATTCAATTTTTTTCTGCATGGAGGAATTCAATAACATATCTCTGCTTCACGTTCAGGTGATGAATGCATAAGTAGAGTTATCATAACCATGCAATTTGCAATCTGATCTGATTCATTTGGGTGGAATCAAAATATTAGGCATTACTTTTGGAATGACCCCTCCCCCGCTCCTCCTCTTCACTATCTATTAGTCCATCTAGCTGTCTGTTCATCTCGACTATCTTCCTCCACCTCAGGTTTCTGCTTTTGTCTTTCCCAACACCAAATTCTAGAAGAATGATAGCAGTTTCTATCAGACAATTCCTCTCTTTCTCTTTCCTAAATTTAGATTTGCTTCTTGGGCAGGAAGCTGGGAGTAAGAGTTTTAGTTACTGGTGGGTGGTGGCCGTGACAGTTAGGGAACTTGTCAAATTCTGATTTGCAAGACTTAATTAAATGTTGAGCATTTATCTCTTTCTCTCTCATATATATATATATATTAAAAACTTAGTAAATCAAAACAAAAAATAAAATAAAATATAAAATCCAGTTTTCCTGTAACATTTTTTTTTCATTTTATAAATGTATAATACTACAAATTTGGATTACACAATGTCAAACTTTTGCTGTTAGAGAGGAATTAATAACCGGATAGGAAATCTCAATAACGATAATTTTACAAGAGATTGGCCAAATTAAAATTCCCTTTATATACAGGCTGTACTGAGAAGTTGGACAGATAAGAAATCTCAATAACTAATTTTACAAAACAAAAACACTATTTGTCTGTTATTTTCAATCAAACTTGTGCAAATGAAATATGCTGTCTATATATATAATACATATTTGGCTGAGCACCAAAGCGACATATATATATTTTGTATATTTAGGCAGAATATCATCATTCAGACAAGTTTCAATTAAATTTCATATTAAAAGTATTAAAAAGGAAAATTAAAATTCATTTTAATGAAACTTGTCTGAATATATATATATATATATATATACACACATTCAGACAAGTTTCATATATATATATGTGTGTGTGTGTGTGTGTGTGTAGATAAAACTGGACTTACACCAAAATCGGTTTAGTACTGGACCAAGTATATATCATATACATAGGCTGTACAACTCTTGTTAAATTCTCTTCATTCCATATTCTGTACTTAACGATGTTCCCCTGATGGTCCAGAGGGTAAAACCCAGGTGAAGAACAATCAAATCCTATATATATATATATATATATATATAGGATTTGATATATATATATATATATATATATATATATAGGATTTGATATAGATATATAGATATATATATATATATATCAATAAATATCATGAGGAATCTGCAGCAGAGTTTGCCTATCTAATGCAGGCTTTACAAGCCACAGAACTAGTCATGCAAGGCAGCAGTCAGGGGGAAAGAGAAGGGAAGCAGCCAGGGGTGGGCTATCCGCCAGTATATGGTCCTTTTCCTACTGTCATGTTTTCTTTGGGTTTTTTTAGCACAGGGAGACAATAGTAGATAATGAGCTCCAGGCAGTTTATGATCATACTTTTAGCACATAAAATTTTTATTCTTTCTAACTATGGACTCACTACAATTGGTATGACATTATTATGACAGTTTTTAAGGACCCTTAGTATAGTGTTTAAGTAAGATCGTTAGGCATAGGGTAGGACTATTAATCTGGGATAGTTTTCAAAAAAAGCAGCTTAATATATATTCATTAGAGTTTGATACTATTATACAATGACAGTGTTTAGGAACCCTAGTTAAATGTACAGTATTATATGGTATTAGGGTTTGGTACTATTGAATATAGTTACCTAAGAAAGGTTGCTAAATGTACACTATTATATGTTATTAGGGTTTGGTACTGATATACATGGATAGTCCACCAAGAAAGCTGGCTAAATGTATATTATTATTAGGCTATTAAGATCTAGTATTATTGAATAGAGATAGTGTCCAAAAAAGCTGGCTAAACACATTTTATGGTATTAGAGTCTTTCATTACTAAAATATATTCATTTCTTGTAATGAATACTTATTAGATAGTTTGTATTGAATCACTTAAGTGATCATTTCATAAGAGTCAACCCTAGTATGATTTCATTTTTATTATTTGTGTAAGCGTTCCATATTAACTCAGTAAAATGTTGTTCTGAACTTTTTCCTCTTCTTCATTTTATGAGTTGAAAAATTAAAATAGAGAAAGAAAAAAAAATGTAAATGTCTTCCTGGCCTTGTTCACACAAATATCCAATTGCAAAAATTTAAATTATTTTTGGCAATCATTGTGATGTTTAAAGTTGACAAAATTAAGTCAGCACATAAAAAACGAATAAATACATACATAAATAAATAAAACTAAATTATGTTTTTGGGGTCAGGCCTGTTCACTCATTTGTTTACTCACACCTACATACACACACACATGGATAAGTTACATTGGAAAAATAGAAGGAAAAAAATGGCTATTATTAATGCAAACATAAAAATGTATGACAAAATATTCATTAAAATAGTTTAATTCTTAGTAAATGATTTAGTTGTTTTTTTATGACATGTTAATCTTGGCGTTATATATGTATTTTTTCCTTGTTGTTCATAAGAAATTATTGTTACTAGTGATTCTTTTTCATGAAGAAGGAAGAAAAGAAGGGAAGAAAATGGAGCTGTTACTTGAAATAGAAATTGTTATCTTGATAAAAAATGTTCTTTTTAATAGATTTGTTAGCCAATGGATTTCTATTTACTTCTTTTATAGGGTTCAGCTGCCTATCTGCTCATGCGGGTCATTTAACACCAATTCCTAACATTTTTGTAAGGAAACAGCAAAATATCTGGTTTTGTTGAAACATTTGTCAGAGAGAAAAAGGTTTATAGAAAAACTTAGGTTTTTGTTAAAACCATTAATGACCTTTTAACCAGCAGTGACAATTTTACTTGTCTTTATCCAAACTTTATTTTGAAATCAAAGAAGAGATATTTTGTCAAAAATTAATTTTTCAAATAGTGATGAAAGACAGGTTTTCTCGCCCTTTCTTAATCAGCATTAACCTTGATGATTTATCCCATTTTTACCCAAATTGTAATTTAAAACTAAGGAAGAGATATCAAAAATTAAATTTTGAATAGAGTAGTTATTTTGCCTTTTATTAATTAGCATTAATTTCTTAACTAGCCATGGCAATTTAACATGTAATTTCCCAAATTTTATTTTCAAAATATATTTCATCAAAAATTAATTTTCTAAATAGCACCAAATGTTGA
>JAYKTE010482292.1:0-10111 GCA_036873565.1 Xipholeptos notoides | reverse complement strand
AACAGTTTTCTCTTCATTTCTTTATTCTTTTATGCTGCAATATTTGGAAGCATCTTCGCCACGAATGACTGAATGTTGCATCTGCAAAAACCAAACCTGGTTGCCATGGAAATGACTGCAATTTCGATGCAGTTGGGATAGAAGCCAGACCAGAAAGACAGGATTTGAGATAATATAATAATGATAATAATAAAAAAGAAAAAGAAAAAGTGAGTCAGCTGACAAATAAAAGTGAAAATGAATGAATGAATCAATCAAGGAATGCAAAATAGAGAATCCCAAATCTAATTATTATTATTATTATTATCATCATTATTAAGGCTTATTACAATAATCAAACGAAAAAAAGCACTTAAACAAGGAAAAAATGGATTGAATTATGGAACTTATCCTATGTCTGGACACATAAGAATTATCAATAATTTTATAGGACACTAGAAATATATCTCAGTCTTGCTTTAATGCTCCTTTTGTGTGGTCATTTTGATCTAGCCTGCAACAATCCTATTTTTCAAGTTTGACCACGCATTCAGTAATAGGATGATCACTTGTAAAAGAGCAGATCACCAATATAGGAACTCCAGAGACCAAAGTATCAGGTGCTGGCATTGAAGTGGTAACGGGCAGAAAACGGATTGCTGCAAAAGAGCTGTCTATTGCAGAGGGAAACGTAAAAATAAAATCATTTGTGGGTACGGTCGCACAAGGAAGAGCAGGCTTCGGATTGTTTCCCTCCAAATTGACCAAACAACTCAGCGCGAAGGAATGGGAAAACTCGATACTAGACAAAGTGAGAACAGGAATAGAAGAAAATAGAATGACTAAAATAGCTGGTTATAGCCAAAACTTGGAAAGTATCAAGAACTTCTAGAAGAATGCAGGAGCAAAGGGTGGAGCACTTATTGCTTTCCAGTTTAAATTGGGTGCAGCGGCTTCGCAGGCCATTCAGTCATAAGAACAATGGCTAAACTAGGAATAACCAGTCAAAAACAAAGACAGGCAATACAAATGATATTGGATTCGGTAGAGAAAGCAACCAGGAGGTAATGGATAAACAGGGCAAATGAGTAGCCAAAGATGAACAAAAGATGAGCTGTGACATATACCCCCCCTGCCAAAAAAAAAAAAAAAGGACTACACATGTAAATATATATATATATATATATAAATGTAAATATATGTATATATCCAGGATAATTATGTAATTACTTACCAAGTTGAGTGCAGAACTGTAGTTTGACACAAGATCATATTTTATGCACTATTTGCAGTTTTAACCTGCCATTTTACCCATTGACCATGAGGCTATAAGTTTTCTCCCCTAGAGTTTCCCCACTTCTTACATGCATTAGCTGCAAGGGAACATTGCCTGAGCAACATCCAACCTAGGGTTTTGGATCTTTGTTGGTCTTCTATATGAGTTTATTCTCCTGGGTTATTAAGCCCAATCTATGCAGAGCAACCAGAAGTGAATGTTCAACTGGCATTTGAAATTATATTTTATGATTCCAAAGTCAAAGCATTTAACCACTGTCCAATTGTAATTGCTTATAATGCTATTAAATCAATACTTATATTGCTATGCATCTACCTAGACATTAAATCTTTTTTATAGCATGGAATTGCTAACTTTGAATAATATCCTTTATTAATCCATGACTATAATGCAGCATACAAATGCACACACATGCAAACATTCCATTTTTTTTAAATTTTTTTTTCATTTTTTTACTACTTTTTCATTTTTATATTTGATGGCATTTATTTTAATTTCTATTTGTTGTTTATTCTTATCTTTCTATGTATTTTGATACCAAGAGGAGACCTTGCCTTTATTTTTTTTTCTTGATTGTAAATTGAATGTTGATGTTTGTAAATGACTCCATGCAAGATACATGCTTAAATTGAAGTGACCTAAACTTGCATTCCATTTTGGATCCAAACTGAAGAGCAATTAACTTGTTTTTTTTTAGTTTAAAAAAAAAAGACAGGGTTAATTTGGAAACTCTTTTAATGATTTTACCCAATTTACATCACCGTAAAACCTGTCAAAATGTTTTCTAGAAATTCAGTAATGAGGGGGATGTTCATTATTTCTACCATTTCAATTGATATTTTACGATACCTTTTTTGGCAAAAACAAGGTGATGCTCCCAATGGAAGAGTAATATCTATTAGCTAAAGCCAGGAAAAGTTTCACAGATACGTTAAAATGGGTATAGCTCTATTTGTGTCCTCTATTTGTGTCCTTGACATTTAAATTTGTTTGTCTAAATAACCTAGAATAAATATTTGAGTGTTACTTTTTTTTAATTTCTGTAGAAAAGTTGATATTTTAAAAAATTTAAAAGAAATGTATATTCATTCAAAAATGACACAAAAATTAACTTTTATTTTATCATAATCAGTACAAGACAATTTTATAAGAATAATTTCTTTGGCAGTTGGAATATTCCATTTTCATTCATGGTGATCAAAGAGTGTCATGCTTATACGTATCTAATGTTGTGACAAAGAAGAGAATTATATAGATTATAGATTACTTTTTTAATTTAACATGGAGACTAATTTGTTAATAAACAAAAATGGAATAACAGGTAAGTCATGGCAAATGGTTCATCTATGAGAGAGAATAGCTAAAAGAAAAGAAGAAAAACCTACAGCCTGGTGCTTTTGATGACTGGCCTGCCTGTCATAGGGTGCATAGGTCTACCTTTGAGTCAAATCCTAGATCTATCTCTGGTTAGGTAAATAATTACTCATTCCAAAAGAAGAGTTAAAAAACAGAGAATTAATATATATGACTTGTTTGTTGCTGCTTTCAAAATTATATTTTTGTATGTTTAACTTGCTGCACTCTGAAAAAAAAAGATTTGGTAAAGTCGAGTTTTTTGGGTAACAATTTAGTAAGTTTAGATTTTAACAAAATTCTTTGGATTAAACTGTAATATAACCCTGTAACATAATTCTGAGACTTTTTAAAAGATAGATTTTTCTTTTTTGTAATGGAGATTTATATTTGGTTTTTGGTTAAAAGGGAGGAATCCAAAATAGTGCGTCACATGAGTCAAACAGAAATATTAGTCATCATTAGAATTTAAAATGGGCTGAATTAATCAAGGGAATTAACTGTTTGTTTACTCCCTTCCTCCCTTCCTTTATCCCAAGTGTTCTATCAATAGGAATTATGACTGTTTTATTACAATCCTGAGCATTTTCCTTCTATCACTGAAGCACAATTTACCAGAAACGACTCATTGTCCAATGATGTCCCATCTTCTATATTTTTTGAGTACTCTAAGAGTGTTTACTCTATATTTCTTTTAATAAATAAGATTAAAACCATAAAAATTGCCATTATGAATGCATAACTGTGCCATGGGCCAGTTATCAGAGCATTTGTTTCACATCATGTAGTCTGCAGGTTTGAATCCCACTTTGTTTGGAATATTAACAACATTGCTGAGATGAGATCCAATAAAATCAAAACAGCTGTCTGGCACTATGTTAAAAGTTATACAAGATTTTGGTTATATCATGATATAATTTGATTTCGATACTCATATATTTTTGGACATAACCAAAAATCTTTGAGTTGTGCAGGCAATGCCAAGCTATTCTGCTGGTGATTTTGTAATTAAGATAATTTTGTATATTTATTATGCCGACTGTAGTCCTCATTTTTATGTTTATTGAATTAACTGTGTTTAAGTCAATTACTACAGTCCACATAATAAATATACATATTATCAAGCCTTATCCTAACGATTCCAAAAACTAAGATCATTTGTTTGATATTCTTATTCCAAAGACAATTTCCAAGTTATAATATAATTCATGTCCCCTGATAATATTTATTTCTTTGAGTAATGTTAAATACATTAAGAATTATTGAATAAAATCCATTTTGACCTAATTCTTTTTTTAAGTATTCTTATTCTTGTTTAGTAGTAAGATTTGTTGTTGTATATCAGTAAAACTTGAGTAAGTGAGCCACTAAAGAATGTGTTCCTTCTCCTCCCTGCCCCACTAAGTTCCAGGGTGTGGTGGAGAAAAGTTTGCTCTTTTATAAATAAGTCTCTTTTTACTTCATCTTCATGTCAAGTGGCCCTCTGCTCAGCTGATGATGATGATGAAAGGGCTTTGTGGGCTTAGAGAAACTTGAATACACTACCAATATTCATTTCACTAAATCCTTTCTAAAACAAATCACCATAGCAACTAGAGCCCCTAAAAATGATCCCTTCATTTTAGGCTCCATTTCTAGGGCTGAAGGAAGGAAAAGACATTCTGTTTCTTTCTCAATATATTAATTCTATAATGGAAATTTTTTACTTTTTATATAAGCTTGGGTATGATATATAATTAGGTCTTTTGATAGAGCTTTAGAAAAAACCAACAGCACCTGTGGAAAGGGTAGAAGTCCCCAAAAGGGCACCTTAGGCATGGTGCTAAACTGCAGCCTAGTTAGAATACAAAATGGCACAATTATTTTAAACTAAATTTAAAATACAGTGGATCCTGTGATATACAACAGCCCCAACTTCTAACAAAAACTGGTCACTTAGAGCAAATGGTCACTCACTAAAAGCTTATGCATGACTAATCTACAATCACCCATGCATCGAAAAACAGTCGTTAATAACAGGTGGTTGCTGATGATAAGGGTTCCGTACAGCAGGATCCACTGTGTAACACAACATTGAGACACAAGAATAGCTTCTTGAATGAGCCATTTGCAAGTCCACTTGGGACAATGGCTAGATACTTGAACTTTGGAAACATAATACAAGAGTTCAAATCCTAGTTGTTCCATTTACGTTTACATTCGGTCTAATACCCTTGGGAAAGACATTAATCTGAATATTCCCTCTGGCTCTGGATTAAATAATGTATCTTGTATTATTCAGAACTGTGAGTTGACAAAATAATGTTTATGAAAAAATGATTGTTCCCAGCATTAAAAATCCAAAAAAGAGCTGATATGTCATAAAACAAAGCACAATTTTTAATAAATTGTTTCCCTTCTTTAAATTTGTCAGAGGAGTAATGATTATCCTTATTTGAATTATCTAGACTACTATTCTCATCTTTATTTGTTACATTAACAACTTTTTAGTTGATGAACCATTTGACCTTCTTTCCTGTTCCAAGGTTTCTGAATTCAACATGAAGATTCCCAAGTTTAACATAAAAGTTCAAGAGGCAAACCTGCTGTAACAATAAAGATGAGGATAGGAGTCTGAATAATAGAAATGTTTCCCTCTGGAAAATGTTTCAATTTAAACTTGATTTGTCATTAGAGACGAGATACTATGATATCCCATAAAACAAACAACCAAACTTTACTAATGGCATCGTGGAGTGGAAATATTTGTTTTTATTCTTTAAAACCTCTTAATCAGCAATGATGATTTATCTCTTCTTTACCCAAATTGTGTTTGGAAACCAAGGGTGGAATATCTCGTTGAAAATTAATTTTTGAAATCATGCCAAAACCTGAGTTCTCTCGCCCTTTCTTAATCAGCATTGATAATACTATACAATAAACATATTAAAAAAATTAACTAAAAACATACTATTTTTATCAGAAAATCTGCCAGTTAAGTGGTAAAATGCTACCTAGTTTCTTAACTAGATTAGATCAGTAGTTTGATGCTTGAATTGATGATATTACTGGTGTAGTGTGTCTGTTTCGGTCGATTATATTGGCATTTTGTTATAGATCAATAATAATGTTTTTCCCTGATGTTAGGACAAAAAACTACAAAACTACGAATAAAGGGTTTTAGGGCTATTGTCATCATTTTGATTGTCATAAATCAAACATATTGTCTGATATGATCTCCAACCTTCTTAAAGTGTTGCTTGTTGTAGTAGAGTGTCTTCCCAGATTCGAAAACTAAACCCTTTACTTAATTCTCCCTTAGAACTGTATGAGCTGAACATCAATATCCCTACAGCTTTTCTTAATAGATTTCCTCCTGAGATCAATCTTGATATGTCTTGTGTTGTAATCTCTGGAAAATCCTCTCTTATCTTTAGTTAATTGCTTGTAAAAAAACACCTGTTATATACTGATGATTTTGGTGTAAGATTTTAGTGTAAGATTTTAGATTGTCTGTTTCTTTATTTCCCCAAGTGGACGAAAAGGACAAAGTCAAAAAAGTTGAAGAGGTCTGGAGATGCAGTATAAGGCTGATATGTTACAAGTTATCTTGAATTATCTCTTTATCTGTCCACTCAAAAACCATAATTTTACAATCTTTAATGCATGCCAGCACTCTGTTGCTTTTCACAATCTACACTTGTCAAAATCTAATCCTGACCTGTACCCCTTTATGGGTGAATTTTTATTTTGTTTTTTGCTAAAATGTACTTGTCCAAATCTCAAATGGCCACTTTCTGTTTATTTTATTTTCAGCACCTGCATTTGGTGTCAAAGTATTCAATATCCAACACACTATCATCAGTGATGAATGTCTTATGATTAAACTCTCAGGTGAAAATGAATAATTTATGGAAAGATTATAAATATTCAATAGAAATGCAGAAAAATTCAAGAATCTTGGTGACTACACCATCTTTAAACATTTAAACAATGTTTTAGAAAGTGTTATCCACCTTTCAAACTCTTCTTGTCATGTTATGAATAAGTTGTGGGGTGTAGTGTAACCAGAGAAATGGGTGGAATAATAATGTTAACAAAGCAAAGCACAAACATACATGTAGTAGTGGTAATACCAGTAGATAGAACTGCTGACTCCAATCTCTAAGACTAATATTTACTAAGAAGAAGAGTTCATTATGTAAAAGTAGGTAAATCCACTACAACAGAAAACCTCTTCTTATGTTAAAATTTAGCATCATAAAACCAATACCAAAATCATTGAAAACAATACCCCCTCAGTAAAGGTTATAACAATTCTACAATTTCCTAATGAAATGACTCACATTTATGTAATAAGATCCTCTTCTTAAAGTGGACAACACCAAACTCTTTATTCCTATCTGAATTTCAATAGATGTGAACAGTTAAAATGACATGGGAGGGTGAAAAAGCTTTAACTTGTAACATAGCCAGTTACAATCACAGGGCGGTTCCCTTCAACCATTCAGTGTAATTTAAGAATTAAAGGAAGAATCATAGTAAACGGGGAAAACAAAATAACACCCTCCCAGAAAATTAAGTCACCTGGGTTATTTGTGTGGGCAGTTGCAATTTGAGACAAACACATTTTGGTAGTGCTATATTTACATTTTCTATTTTAGATTATATTTATATATAAATCACATACACACTTCTTTGTTATATACATTTGTGTGTAGATCTGTATATAATGCATGTGCTTGTGTATCTATCTAATAATGATGCATGTCCATTTATGTTTATATTTAGATAGATATATGCGTGTGTGCATGTGTTGTGTATAATAATATAGGTGTGTGTTTGTGTTTTATGGCATATCAACCTTTTTAGGTCAATTAATACCAATAATAATCATTTTTGATAAATGTTCTTTTGTCCACACATAATTTTTTTAATAACATAGTATGCACTATTTAATCCATAGCTGGAGGAAATGTGAGGATTTATACCCTTCCCAAAGGTATTAGTCCAAATGTGAACGCAAACGGAACAACTGGGATTCAAACTCGCATATTATGATTCTGAAGTCTGGCTGCCTATCCACTGCTCCAAGTAGACCTCCCCATGTGTGTGTGTATGGATATCTATATATATGGTTGTATATTTTTTGTGTATGTATATAAAATGTGTATATAATGTGTATATAAAGACATAACTCAAATTTCCTCATAACTTCGTGAACAATATTTTGAAGATAAAAATACCCTAGGTATGAATCACCACATTCCCTCCAGCTATGGGGTAAATAGTGTAATTTGTGTCATTAAAAAGACTATGTGTGTACAAAAACTAACGTTTACCAAAAATGATTGTTCTCGGCATTAAATGGCCTAATAATGGTTGATATGCCGTGAAACACAAACAAACAAACAAACAAATCCTTCAGCGGGTGTTGCCAGTCCGCGACTGCTTCACTGTTTTCTCTATAACAAATTGTTCGACAAAATTTCATCCGTGGTCTACCATCTATATACTAATACGATAGCGCGTGTGTTATATTTTGTGACACGCTTACATCAAAATCAACGATTTTACCTTCATTTAAAGTCATTATTTGCCTTTTAAAAACCAGTAAGACCATTTTAATCATATTTTAGATAATAATGGTTTTTAATCATAACTCTAAAAATATTTCTAAGCAATAAATTCGCAGTTTTGAACTATTGTTTAAATTCAAGAATGTTAAATTTACTTTCTGATATTGCAACTACTGGCAAATATTGAACTATTTCTCAGGATTTGTTTAAATTTCAGAAGGTTAAACTTACTTTCTGGTATTTCAACTACTGGCGAATTTTGAACTATTTCACAGGATTTTTTTAAATTTAAGAAGGTTAAATTTACTTTCTGATATTTCAACTACTGTGGAATTTCCACAGGTTCTGCTAGTATAGATTATATTCAATTATTCTCGAACTGAGAAAGTTCACTGGGTTGGTCAGCATTTACTCTTTGTGACATACAAGCGACACCAGATAAATCTAAAGATCAATCTCTGATTAGGGTTTCATCTCAACAACAGTGCCAATACTGAACTGGGTGATTATGGCGAACTCTCTCTCTCCTTCCTGCAAAACATTATTGATCAACACTGTCGTTTAATCCGCAGTAAATGCTCAGACGATTAGTGATTGGCAGTCGTAGGCATAGAAATTCCGGTCCTGTTCAGTTATTTGGAATGGTGACAGGAGATAAATCAATAATGTTGAAAATTTAAGAATGAAATAATAAAAAAAAGAAAAAAAGATTAATCTAGAGGAGATAAACACGAATATTTATCTATTTAGTTCAGGGTCCACAAAATTAGATTTTCTTCATATTCTTCTTGTTCAGCGCTTATCAATCATGGATTATATAACTAGGGCTGTAACAATATGCTTTTACCAAAGAATATTCTTGCCACAGACTTGACTGTTTTGCTATTTTACCATTTCTTTTAATTCTGTAGATTTTAGTTGGGCTGGGACAATATGCTTTTATCAAAGAATATTCTTGCCACAAACTTAAATATTTTGCTATTTTACCATTTCTTTTAATTCTGTGGATATTACTTGGGCTAGGACAATATGCTTTAATCAAAGAATACTCTTGTCACAGACTTGACTATTTTGCTATTTTACCATTTCTTTTAATTCTGTAAATATTAGTTGGGCTGGGACAATATGCTTTTTATCAAAGAATATTCGTGCCACAGACTTGACTATTTTGCTATTTTACCATTCCTTTTAATTCTGTAGATATTAGTTGGGCTGTGACAATATGCTTTTATCAAAGAATATTCTTGCCACAGACTTGACTGTTTTGCTATTTTACCATTTCTTTTAATTCTGTAGATATTAGTTGGGCTGGGACAATATGCTTTTATCAAAGAATATTCTTGCCACAGATTTGACTATCTTGCTATTTTACCATTTCTTTTAATTATGTAGATATTAGTAGGGCTGGGACAATATGCTGTTATCAAATAATATTTTTGCCACAGACTTGACTTTTTTGCTATTCTACCATTTCTTTTAATTTTGTATGTATTAGTAATAACTACATAATTAAAGAAATGGTATTTATTACTAATAACTACAGAATTAAAAGAAATGGTAACATTGCAAAATAGTCGAGTAACAAGTAGAGGTCTGACAAGAATATTCTTTTATTAAAGGAACTCCGACCGGACTTTATGCAAATTAGTCATCATGAGGCCATTGCCTAACTAACTTTTGATTGTACATTTAGTATAGTTAAGAAAGATTTTGAGAAAAAAAAGTCGATGCCTCACTGTAGTTCTAATTTTTGTAATATCTTAAGATTTTCTCTGTATTTGTCTTTAAAATAATTTGTAATTTTTTAATTCGCAGTCTGATCTGAACTAATGAACCATCAATGATCAATTTTTATATTGAAAGAAGTTCTCATTGTTTTCTTATGTGATGAGAAGGTTAATGTTTATATGGGGTTGAACTTATC
>JAYKTE010482181.1:0-10111 GCA_036873565.1 Xipholeptos notoides | reverse complement strand
GCTTCATGACTCCAATTCGAAGAATATTTGATAATATTGAATTTCCCAAAAAAAAAGACACTTGCCAATCTGCTACAATCATTGTAAGAAATACATTTTAAAAGTTTTCTCTTTTTTTTTTTGGCTTGTTTTATTTTGCTCATTTTTTTACTGCCATTATTTCTCTTGAGTATAAAATTTTTGTGGTCTTTGTATTTTTGCATAGCTGTTAAAGAACATCATATCCAGATAATTTAACATTATGAGGAATTTTTTACGCTGTTCATAAAACAAGATCATGAATACTACTGCCAACTATGTGCACTAAAGGTATGTCATAGAATTTGGAAAATGGTTTTATTATATCAAAAGAACAAAAATCTTTGTTCTCTAAAATTAAATGAGAATCAATTTGAACTCAGTTGCCATAGTAATAACTGGTGAATTCAATATGACATAAACTCTCTTTTCAAACATGTGTTATTAAAAAGAATTTCTATTTCTATTTTTAAAAGGGAAGTCAACCTGGAACAGTGGATAGGCAGTCGAACGTCACGTTCCATTCACGCTCACATTTGGACTAATACCTTTGGGAAAGGTATGATTCCTCACATCCCCCCAAGATATCGATTAAGTAGTGAATCTGTTGTTGAAGAAAAACGAAAGTTTATCAAAAATGATTGTTCTCGGCATTGGATGGCCTAAAAAAGTTGATGTCGTAAAAGAACAAACAAACAAATAAACAGTAGAGCATACACCTTCTTTTCAATCGTCTTATTAAAATCTATTTTTATTTTTAAAATAAAAAATAAGAATTATTTTAGTAACGTATGTTTGAATAACGTCATTCGCTCCAGATATACTAAAATTAAAGCATTTTATCTTGTAAACGATAGAAAGTTTACTGGTAAACTGATAGCGAATAAGGTTGTGTGGTGACTGGCCCTGTGCCAATTGCCGAATTTAATGCAGTTTTGAGACCAAAACAACTGCATGAATTTCCGACTCATTGCTCCATCATCTGTGACTGAAAGATCTAATTCAATAAGAACTTTTTCTGGCCATTGGATTTCATGGGTAGAACAAGAGTTGGCAACTCATAGATAACAAAAACTCTCAATAATAGCATATTCATCGAAGCACAATTGTGTAAGAGCAACAATAATGTATAAACACTCACACACATACATCATATACATATATAAGGGGGAAAACTAGTTGTTTACTCTTTAATGACCATAACGGAAAGAGCACGTCTGTGACAGGTTGACTCATAGGCCAATGGTTAGAATCTCGCACTGATATTAATGTGGTACTGGTTCGATCCTGACTAAACGAAGACTTGTTTGATGATGTCCTGATGTAGACGGCAAAGCAAGACTGTAGACAGATTTAAAAAGTATTTTATATATGTATATATAAGGAACAATAGATCTTTAATAGATCTCCTCTACGAAAATAATTATAACTTTTCTGAAGAAATTTTTAAAAAATATGGTTGTTTTAATGTTTAAGATTTCAAATTATCTGGGTTTTTTTTAACATTTATATAATATAATATAAGTCAAGTTGTTGAAAGGATTTATTATCATGTAAGTTTGAAAAGTTTAAAAAGACAATTATTAGAATTTCCATGGGTTCTGCAAGTTATAATATTATTATTATTATTATTATTATCATTGTTGTTGTTTAAGAAATCTAAACAATAAATAAAAGCTATGTCTAACATTAAAGATGAGAACTAAAATCTAAATAATGCTAATTATAAAAATCCATATTAAAAATTCAAGCAATTTTTTAAATGAAGAAATATTAACTTTATAAATGAGGTTGGAACAAGTTGCATAGCTAATGGGGGGTAAGGGTCGTTCCGCCCCAGGTGACAGGAGGGCTGATACAGTGCCATCAAAACAATTTTTTTGACAGGCTAAGATGCAAAAATAGTCTGAAAATAGGATATTTATATTTGTTTGTGGGGATTACATGGAAAACAAAAGAAATGTTAAAACACTAGTGTGTATGCCCATTAAAAATAATAAATTTTAATATCACAAAAGTTGATAAAATAGTCTTAATAAAGAAATAGCAAGAAAAAATGTAGTCTATTTGTTTCAGGGAATTAAGTAGAAAGCAAAAATAATGAGAATATTTAAATGAGGTTTGTTTGCTGTTTGGTATTAATTTTTTGTATATGGTATAATTTGTGACTTATTGACTTGATTAGTGAATAATCAATCCTATCAATTCGGGTTTTATGCTGGTTTGGTTTTTTTGTATGGTTTTACGGCATATTAAACCTTTTATGCCATTTAATGCCAAGAACAGTCATTTCTGAGAAACGTTCATTTTGTCCACACTTTTTTTGTTGAATAACAAAATATTGGAGAATTTGTTTAGCACGACGTGGTCTGCAGGTTCAAATCCCACTTGGGGGTTGGAATTATAAAATCTGTGTCCCTGACGAGGCCCAATATGATCAAAAACATTTGTCTGGCACTATGTTAAAGTTATGCAAGATTTTGTGTTTAATTATGATGTTACAATTTGATTTATATATATATATATATATATATATATATTGGCCATACCGAAATTTTCTAAGTTGTAAGGGCAACATCGAGCTACGTTGCTAGTCGTATGATGAATTTTTTGTATAAAATATGTTATGGTTTTTCGAACCCTTCGCATGAGACTTGATAATTTGTACATCTATTTTTTGGATTGTTGTTCTCATTCCTATTATTGTTATCTTTACAACGTTTCGGCCGGTGAACCTTTCAGTCGTCTTCAGGTGATCATGGTTATCAAAACGAGAGCAGGCTACTCATGTTGCTTGAATAAGGGATTGTGTTCACATTTCTGTGAATCCCGATTATGTCGAGAAGGTTACCAATTTCGATCACCTGAAGACGGCCCTAGAGGGTTCATCGGCCGAAGCGTGAAGTTAACAATATAAAGGATGTGAACAACATTTAGAAAAATAGATGTACAAAATTGTGTTAGCTTTTAAGCTAGAATGTAATGTTTGTTTTTTATTATGAGTCTAATTAAATTGACCTTCCTAGAAAACCTGTTTTGTGTCTTTTATATTTTTTTATTCACAGAAAATCTGATAAAATTTATGCCTAACCTTTAACTTAATAAATCAGTAATTTAGAGGTGAGACTTGGCATTTAATATTATTTAGATTATTTGCATTATATTCTCATCATTAAACTCATATACAAAATATTTCTAGGCAGCAATGGTGGACTAGCGGTAAAAGCTGGGGCTCTAACAATCATATAATATGAGTTCAAATCCCAGTAAAAACCGTTATATTCATTTTCAGCCAGATGAAGCTCGTTAATTCGGGATATTGATTCATCTAGGTGTAAGGATAACACTGAGTCCAAAAGGATCTAGGTAGATGAGGTATGTCAACTCAATTAGAGTAACTCATCTAGGTGAAGCATAACACTGATTCTAAATAGTCTGGGAAAGTAATCAGCGCATAAAACTGGCCTTGTACCTAACTCGATTTGGTGCTCGACCAACTATATACCATATACAAAATATGTCTTTTTTTTTATTGGATTTCTGAAATGTATGCTACTGTAGACTTACCTCTCTATAAAGACTATTTTATCTTACAGGTCTCGTTAAAAATAACTTTAATTTATTTTCCATTTTTTTCTTGTTTCCAAATAAAGGCGTTTGTTTTAGGGTCTAATGTTCTCATAATTATTTCTCATTTTGAGGTTGATTCATCCATTTTGAAGTTGATTGTTCTATTTTGAAGTTGATTAATTCTTTTATTTGGAAATAAGTCCATTTTGAAGTTAAAATCGTATAGATTCATCAAATTGGTTATGAGAAACAGCTTTAATAATTTCCAATCCATTGCTATGTGTATTTATTTATTTTTTGTTTTCAATCTTTTCTTTTTTTCTTCTTATTTTGGTTTCACTACTTTATGTGCATTTTCCCTTTCTTGAGCTTTATACAAATCTAATTTTAAAACCTCATTTTAAGTATCTGTTTTCCTTAAGTGAATGAATAAACAAATTTATTATTCACAAATGATAAATCCCGAGTGTTGCTAACTTCAAAAATTAAAAATTCCAGGGAAAATTTGACTTTAACATTTCAAATTATTTTTTGCAATTTTTAGTTTCGAATTTTTATTCAGATAGAAGGTACTTAATATTAATTTATTCAAAAATTTCCAAAATTAATTAATGTCGCAAAATTTTATATATTGAATAAAATTAATTTTGTAACAAGTAAAAGCATCTTAATGTGCATTTAGCTAACTCTTATAATAATTCCACAAAATGTACATTGATGGAAGCATTTGTTCCAGCCAGTGGCGTAGCTAAATTATACGCCACCGGGTGTGGTCCGTTCAATGACACCACACTGACCTCCACATCATCCTAGGCAACAATTGTAAAATTGAAATTGATCAGGAAGTTTTGAAATTCATTGAAATACTTCTGATCAGGGAAATCCTATAGAACCCTATTAATAAACTGGTTGGGAAACGCCCCCTATCATACGCTTGATTCGCTTTGATTATTGGAGGTGTGTTGGTTACCACATATCAAATAAAGAATAACCTAGAGAAAACCTTAAAAAACTTAATTTCTCTTCAGACTAGAGCCCTTTCATGGCATTAGGTAATTACATAATATATGATTAATAAATCTTGTTTTCAGACCATTTTCACCCCTTAGACTGGCTGGAAAAATTTGATGGGGTGGTATTGTGCCACCCTTAATTTGCTGTCACCAGGAGCGGACTGCACCCTGGTCCCCTTTTAGCTACGCTAATAAATAAATTTCATTTGTTTTTTATTTGGGAAAATATCTGTTAAGAAATTAAACGCAACACCCAGCGAAGGCTGGTTGATATTGCTAGTAATGGATAAAGATGAGATTAGGAAGTGGGGCAGAAGCAAAAAATCTAAGTTTTTACCTCACGGTGTAGTTGTTCACTATTTCTTTTTGAAGAGAGAGGCGCTTATAACATTTTAAGTGCACATTCAGTTATTTTCTTTCTAGATTGATTCAAGATAGTCATGCTGCAACATATATCGATATACAAAGATATCCGAGGAAAGTAAGCAACAGATTTGTCATATGAAAATTTATAGTTGGAATAATGTGCATAAGTCATGAGCACTGATATTATAAATCATATAGGAGTGCTTTTATATTTGATAAAGAGGCTGTCTTTCTTCAAGACTCGGCAAATAGACATTTGACCTATCATACACGTTACAAAAGATAATTTCAGATTCATGTACATATGCAAATATGCTTAACTATATTTATGTTATAGCCCCATAGCTTGATATTTCTATTGTGTTGTTCTACAAACTTTCGTCTAGTTGTGCATCTGACAGTAGTGTGAAAGTCCAATTTGTGAAGTGGATAGGCAGGCGGACTTCGGAATCGTAATACACGGAATCGAATCCCAGTCTTTCCGTTTGTGTTCATATATGGACGAATAAAATTGTGAAAGGTATGATTGTTTACGATCACATTTGGACTAATACCCTTGGGAAAGGAGTGAATACCCACATTCCCTCCATCTATGGATTAACTAGTGCATATTGTGTTATTCAAAAAAACTACGTGTGGACAAAACGAACATTTACCAAAAATGATTGTTCTCGGCATTAAGTGACCTAAAAAAAATTTATATGCCGTAAAACAAAATAAATGAATAAACAAACTGACAGTATTAATGCTTTTGTGTCTTTATTAAAAGTTCTACGATGTGAATCGAGAAAAGTATGAAAATATTTAATACAAGAATTATTCTTCTATAGAAGCAGCTGGCCACGAAATTAACAAAACCCAAAGAATTGAAAAAGTTTAAAAGTTTAAAATTTCAGTACAAAATTTTGAATAGTTTAGATTATACTAACTATCGAACACCATATCAAAAATTCAAAATACTAATGTGGAGGATGTACTTATGACAGTTGATAGACTGAAGGACTTCGGCATCGTTATACGCTATTTCGAAACCTAGTCGTTCAGTTTGCGTTCATATTTAGACTAATACCCCTGGGAAAAGTATGAATCCCCACATTCCCTCCAGCTATAGGCTAAATAGGGCATAATGTGTTATTCAAAAACTATGTGTGGACAAAAACAACATTTCTCAAAAATGTTTCTTCTCGGCATTAAATGACATAAAAGTTTGATATGGATTAAATAGTGTATATATATATATACATATATAGAAGAAAAATTTTTTTCGTATTTAAGATACGAAAGAAAAATAAATGGCTGTCACGCATCCACGACCACCCAAAACAACTTACATTACTTACTGTCCTTTGTCCCACATTTAATTCACCTTCAAATGGAGAATAGAGAGATAGACCCGATAATCGAACGACGAGTGCATATAGTGTTATTCAATAACTATGCAAAAACAAAGTTTCTCGCAGATGATTGTTCTCGGCCTTAAATGACCTAAAAAGGTTGATATGGATTAAACAGAGCATATTATGTTATCCAAAAAAACTACATGTGGACAAAAAAGAACGCTTATCAAAAAATGATTGTTCTCAGCATTAAATGACCAAAAATGTTTGATATGCCGTAAAAATAAAACAAACAAACAATCAATCAAACAAATAACGGAATTTCTATATCTAATTTTTATATGACATTTCTCGTCTTTATCATTGATATCCTTACAACGTATCAGCCGATAAACCCTCCCACCTTCTTCAGGTAATCGGCAAGCTTTGCTGTCCGTTATCAGGATTAAACCGAAACATCAATTTTTGGGATGCCATCAGTCATTGTGTTTTTAATTTTTAATTTTCTCCCTTGTTTTTCCAACATTTAAAATTTGTTAAACATCCAAGAGATTTAAAAAAAGCAAGTAATGACAATTTTGCTTATATAATAATCTATAGTTTGGAATCCGAGAGACTAGGCTTCATAATCCGTGTATTCATTTTTTGCAGACTATTGTCCTCATCTTCACAGTTCTTGTTTCACTTCTATTTTTTTGGAATCCTTGAGATGAGGCTTCCTAATTTAATATATCCATTTTTTAAATTGTTGTCATCATCTTTATAGTTGCAGTTTGTTTTTCCACAGTGTTTCAGCTGATTAAACTTTCACGGTTATCTTCATCTTTATAGTTGCTGTTTTTTCCCATGTTTCGTTTGATTAAACATTTACTGTAATCCTCATTTTTATAGTTTTTTATAATTATGTTTTTTCACATTTTTCATTAATCCTTATATGAAAATGAAGACAAACTAAAATTTCTTCATAATAGAAACTTTACACATTATCAAGCCTATTGCCAAAATGCAGATAAATTAGAAGGATTGGTTTGATTTTTATGTTGAGTACTCAAAAGTTAAGATCAAAAAAATACTGATTATCAACCTTCGTCTTAGAAATTCGGGCAAAATAAAGAAGTCAACTTGGACCAGTTGATAGGCAGCCGGACTTCGGAATCGTATTACGTGAGTTCAAATCCCATTCTTTCCGTTTGCATTCATATTCGGACTAATACCCTTGGTAAAGGTATGAATCCCAACATTCCCTCCAGCTATAGTGCGTATTATGTTATTAAAAAAAACAAATAGGGACAAAAAATAATGTTTACCAAAAATGGTTGTTCTTGGCATTAAATGACCTAAAAACACCAACAAACAAAGAAACTAAATAAAATAAAATATGTTTTGTTTTTTTCTCCCCAACTTTAAACTAATACACCAATGACCATAAATGCAAGTATATAAATTTACCATTTTTAACAAAACCTCACTTTAGGACCAAACTTTAAGTAGAATGCTTTCAACTTCGAATGATATTTAACTACTTTTAAAAAGTGACAATATCACAAATAAGCTGTGTTCCCTTCACGTATTATATTTCAAGCGGTGAAAACTGAAGTGTAATGATATATTCATAAACTCGAGTGAAAGTATTCATTTCGAAAAATGGAAATTTGTTTCTTCTTTTCTTCTTCTGGTGTTAAACTAATGAATATCACGTGAAGGCTGACATCACTTAAGCACTGAATTGAAACTATCACTCATCAAAGTTGCTTTCCTAATTCTTATTGCATTAGGTAAAGTTTGACAATTTTATCAACTAGAAAAACAATATAGATGAGACATTCATAAAGAACTTATACAGATAATCTAAACTTATTAATAAATTGAACTTTGTCTGTGTGTCTGTGTATGTTTGTTCACTATGAACTCCGAAACAGCTGAACCGATTTTCTTGAAAATTCACACAGATGTACTTCATGCATCAGGAAGTATTTTTGGCTAGCTTTTATCTCGGAACACCCCCAAAAATTATTTAAAATTGAAAAAATCTAATTTCTATAAAGAGGAGCATGGCTACGATCAAGAATGAAAACGTAAAAATTGCCATTAGAACGCATAATTTTGTCATGGGCTATTCGTAAGAGCGTTTGTTTCATACCACGTGGTCTGCAGCTTCGAATCCCACTTGGTATTTGGAATGTTAACAACCTGCGTGTCACTGAGGAGATCAGATAAAATCGAAACAGCTGTTCTGTCCTATGTTATAAGTAATGCAAGATTTTGCACACGACTCAGTTATGCATTTTTAACCACAATTTTCACGGTTTTACTCTTAATTATGACGGAGTTCTCCCTACTAGAAAGTGATTTTTTTTATTATTGATTTTCTATACTTACCGGGTGTATTCTAAAACAACGAATACCTAAGAACTCTCCCAGACACATAAAATACAATTTCCTAAAGAAGGAACTCACACTGAGACAGACACACAGAGACGGAATTCGATTCTATGTTTAGATAAGGTTATTAAATGTTTATCTTATGGTGTCTGGTTCATTAAGTCATATACTACGTGTTGTGGCCCCGTGAAAGGGTCACTGAAAGAAAGACTCGGGAGACAACTGGTGATAGATCAATGTGATTGTTATTTTTTATTTGAAAAACTTGAGATGAGGTATGATGAAGGCTCAAAGTATTATTCGGACTATTTTCCTCATCCATACTATTTTCTTTCTAACAACATTTCGACCGAATCACCCTTCAGTCTTCCTCAGGTGTGCTAAATTTACTTATATTGCTTTTAGATCTATATTTTTAGCGCTTTTTATCGCACAGTTGTGTAATTATATTCATTCACAATAAAAAGTATTCAGCTCTCTTGCTTTATTTGTTTACAGTTTAAAAAGTCCTGACATTAATACTGGGATCGCTCCAAAAGTAATGCCTTGTACATTTTTTGGGGGGAGGGACTATGAAGAACATTTAATTCATTTTTTAACAGATTGTCCTGAATATAAGACTATAAGAAATGAATAATAATAATAATAATAATAATAATAATAATAATAATAATTGGAATAATACTTTTAGAATTCGATGTTATTGTATTAACAAGAAGGAAAAGTGACATACAAAAAGGTAGTAGTAGGTTTTGGCTGTACTACAACTACGATAGTCCTGGTCTCGTATGACAATGAGCTATTCTCCTCTGGCCGAACGTGCTAAGCTCAGTGGAAATATAGAGGTCGGAAGATTCCATATTGGGGTGCAATAGTCTAGGTGCCTATAATACTAAATCAATGCTGTTTAGCTAAGATTTATGAAAATACTTTTTATTCTTAAGTGTTATAAGCTTCTATAAGTATTATTTGGACTATTGTTTACATTCTTATTATTTTCTGCCTCACTGCGTTTCTATCAAATTACCCTTCAGTCTTCCTCGGGTGACCTCAATTGACTCATATTGTTTTAAGATATATCTTTTTTGGAAATTTAGTCAAAAAGTAGTGAGATAGAAAATAAGGATCAGGATGATAGTTCAAATAATAATTGTAGAATTTATCATACCTCATCTCGAGGATTCCAAAAATAATGTTATATGCTTGTTTACTATAAATCAAATATAATTGAGGTGGATATTTTGACAAAATGTTTGTTCTCTTTATAATATGTCCAATATATATTCAGTTATTAAACACACAAAGACGCTAAAGAATATATTCTCTAGAAAAAGGATTTCTGAAAGGGTTTCTGAAAAAATTGTACAAAATGTTTTACCAAAAAGAATTAAACCTGAAAAAGGAAGAAACTAGCTTATTTACTTA
>JAYKTE010482070.1:0-10112 GCA_036873565.1 Xipholeptos notoides | reverse complement strand
TATATTTGTGTGTGTGCGTGTGTATAAAATATCAGAAAAGAGTAGCTCTCTAAATAACCAAGTTTATTTTTATCTGGCTAACAAATTGCATAATATCCAGGTAAAATTTAGAAGATCAAACAAGTAAAATCAGTATTTTAATAAATAATATTTTTTATTCCATTGAAAGAGAATTATTCAAATAACTTTAATGAAAAAATGTCTAAAAAAATAATGTGTTTCCATTGTGTTCTGCTTTATTGTTCATCATTTTCCTATCGTTGGTAATTAATTTAATTTCCTTTTAAGGATATTCAACTTCTTCTAATTTCCGAGTGGCAATAACTAATTGGATAATCACAACAGGAGGTTGAAGACGATTGTTGTTTTAAATTTCATGTTTGGGCCCTAAATGCCATTTTCTCTTATATAATACACAGTGAACAGAATCAAGTATTTCTATATTGACATCAAAATGTTTTGATATTTCATATTTACATCAATGTGGAAACAAAAGTACAACAAAATTCCTAATTACACAGGTAATCACACTCTTATCAACAAGCAAATACCCACACACAGATATAGATATACACTAGAGTATACTATAGGGATATATGAGATATCAAGGTATATGCAGAGATTTCACGCTATTACAAAATGGAATTAAGCATTAGAATGTACATAGGTATATTAAAACACTTACTGAATACTGAAGCACACAATCTTATTAGAATACAAGGAAATAATTTGTATTTCATTAAGAGTCAGGTGTTTACGCGAAATAAGATGTATGAATGCTCTAGATTTTCTAATCCTTATTTTATAAAAAATGGCTCTATATTATTTAATTATTGATCTATTCTTCTTCTTATTATTATTATTATTATTATTTCCTACTTGATTATCTTTTCTTTTTTAATCTCTTGTGTTGGGGTTTTGTTTAACAGAATCGACCCCTTAACACTTTCCCCGCTACACATATACGGGTTGAAGGAAGTCATGTCAAATATGTAAAGGATTTTATTAACCTTTGTAGTAAAATTAGTTCAAATTTAACGTAGGATTCCGAAGTTATCGATACAATGTTACAGCATCAAAAAACTTGCTCACGGTATTGGGAATGTTAGTGGTTTTTAGTACAAATATACAATTAAACAATTAGTGGTTGTCTCTACTCTTTTAATAGTTCAGGGTACTGAATATTGTATCGAAACGTGTTCGGCAATTATATAACTTTCACCGGGGATGTTTGCGATCAATGCATGGACTCACTCTGATGGATAGAATCAAGAGCTTCCTTCAAAGATCAAAAGGGTGTTGGGTGGGTCATGTGGCCCAAATGCAAGTTGATACAAAATGAAGGTTCTCCTATACAGTCAGGTTAACTGTAAACAACGAAATGGAGTCCAAACAATATTTAGTTTTAAAGACGAACTAAAAACTAACCTTTTACCTGCAGGTCAAAACCATGATTACTTTCAGAAAATGCATTGGACCATAAAGTTTTGAAGTGTGTCTGTTACAGTCGTATTAAATGATTTTCAGCGTCAAATATCACCAAGTTACTATGGAAGAGAAAAAATAGGGTGGCGGTAAGTGTCCGTGGAATGCACGCCTTAACTCGCAGTTTTTTTTTCAATCTGGGGTCTTCTGTGCAAGTCATTAGCAGAACTGAAGTGTCACACACGTTAAAAACTCTATGTTTGTTGAATACATATATTTTCGATTTGCACTTTTTATAAATCCCCAATCAGAATTATTCGTGTCTTCAAACAAAAATGACCCTTTATTTTCTACTCTATATTTACTCAGTTCAACAGTTTGTAATTTTGATTGCAATGACATGGAAAAATTACCTTTGCAATCACACCTCAATAGGTAATTAAAACGGATAGATTTTTAAAAGTAAATAAAAGTAAACGTAAATAAAATAGTACTACTGATTTCTAGGGACTTTTCATTGTATTGTATTTTGGTTTTGCTTTACGAATTAATTGAAACGGTCCAAAATACTTGCCAGAGGGAAGAGACATTCTAATGATCTTCAGTCTCCTTAATTGCTATTGAAGAATAGAATAAGTATTCGGCAATTTAGATTCAGACTAGTAATCAAAGCAAGCAGTTGATTAATGTAAAGTCATCAGTTACTGTTCGAATTTAATCACATTAACATATGATGTATAGCTTGACCTATTCACCCAAGATACCTTTATATTAAAGGATGCCATAGAGTGCTGACCTTATATAACTAACCAATCTCAATAATGACTGTATTGTTTTGTCTACTGTATGTTCATAACGGCCTTATATAATTTATTGTCTGGATTCAAAGTAAATTTACACGTTCGCAATAATAATTAGCTTATTTAAAAAAAAGATCATTGAAGAACAAGTTTTAAGGAAATGTCAAACATCTGAATTGATTGAATGAGACATGATCATTATCTTCATTAAAGTTTTTCAAACTTCTACTCTCATATTAATTGGTATTTTTATAAAGTTTCAGTATCCTGAAATTTGGATGCATCGAATAAAGAATTGATGAACGTTTAATTCAGTTTCTTCAAGCTTAAATAATTTTGCACTGTAACCTATATTTAAAAACAAAACAATGTTTTGATATTTTCATAAAACATAGACATGTAGCATTGCCCCATGTTAGAATTAACATTAGGACCCAATTATCTTCAGTTTTTTTGTGTTGAAAAGCGAAATCCAATTAATGTAATGTTTCTCTAGGTATATATTCTATAGCAAATTCTTCAAATAGTGACTTACCATCACTTAAAACTATTATATTGTGATTAATCACCATGGAGTTAGTTCATACACTGTACATATTAAAAGCACAGTAAATATTTTTGTCTTCGCAAGTTATGTGGCGACTTTTGAGTCGCTGAGAAATTTAAGGTACAAACCGCAAAAAAACCCAACATAAACAGAGAAAAATGCAGTTACAGTTTACCTATGGAGAAGATGCGCAATAAAATAGCAGCAGCATGTGTCTTGTGGCTTGCCATATGCTGACGGATCCGTAACGGTATGGTTGGCGATCTGCTATTGTTGCGCTGCCTGCATTACAGCACGTGGATGAACTGAAGCATTTTATACCATATCTTATCAAAAATGGGCTGACCGAAGCGCTTAGCGACAAGGCAGTCGACGATCATTTGAAAACAACATACATTTTAACAATCTTTGCAATGTCGAAGAATCCACTAAATATGCTGCTACAATACAATATGCTACTAAATAAGGCTGCCACAAAAATGATTGCTACATGTATTTTATATTTTTTTTTACGTGGAAAGTGACTTTATTTAACTTATATTGGTTTGTTACTTGTGACGTGCCTTTTTGTAGCTAATGTTTGTTTGTTACATTTAAAGTGAATTTGTTTCACCTTATATTTGTGTGTTACGCGTAAAGTAGTTTTTTTTTAGCTTATGTTTGTTTGTTACTTGTAAAGTGAGTTTTATAAAACTTTTATTTGTTTGTTAAGTGCAAAGTAGCTTTGTGTAAATTATATCCATGTGTAAAGTTTAATGCGGCTTTTCGTAGCTTATATTTGTTTGTAACCTGTAAAGTGGCTTTTTGACTTTGTGGTTGTTTGTTACGTGTGGCTTACTGTAATTTATATTTCTCAGTGCCTGATTTATATTTATCTTGACAAAACGTGAACTTGTGCTTTATAAAAGAAAATCATATATTTGCTCCTTCTAAAATGTTTAGTTTTCATTTCGTAACTTTTTTCTCTGTAAACACAAGTTTGTCTAGAAGAGCATGTGATGGACTAATTCATTGGTATTGCACTATTTCTGAATACACGTTCATGCTTTTTGAGTATTCTTGATTTTTATTTAACGTATGGATATTAAAAATTTCTAGAAATTATGAAAGATTCTAGAAAGTATGAAACAATGATAGAAAATACAATAAAAATGAAAATAATTTGAAATATATGTAGAAGATCAGAACTTACCACGTTGCTTTATTCTTCAGGGAATAATATCCATTGAGTTACTCTATTCAATTTAAACGATCTTTGTTTCGATATTTTTTCAAACATCAGTTTTGTTTTTCATTAATGCTGACATTTTGAAATGTGTTTCTTTTTTCCTTTTTGGTTTCAGCTTTTTGGGATATTTTTTTTGTTTTTGTTTTACTTCAGTCTCTTTTGCTTTATGAATTATTTGCACTTATATCTGTTCTACAATTTGAAAGCTGTATGATTTCTTTGATTTGAATTTAATTTTTATTCGTTTTTTTTCTCTCTCTCTTTATTTTAAAACTTGAATTTCTCCTATTCCGAAATGTGTTTTGCCCGATTTAGCGTTTCATTTTTATTTATTCCAAACGTTTTTGGTTCCTTTTTAACGCACTTTCAAAATCTGAAAATATAAAATATATACATGTATTAATAAATGTCTCCACCAGGTTTAATTGAAAAGAACAAACTTAATCTGTCTTCACAATTTCCTGAATGAAAAAAAACTTATTTGTATATATATTCATATATTGTCTGGAAATAAATATATAAACATTTAATATTTGACTTCAACCCTAATAGAATATAGTAAAATGCTAAAATACCTGCTGTATTTATTGTTGTTGTTGTAAATTCAAGTCAATCAAGAAGCATTAAATGTTATACATGATAACAATTATTAAACATGAATAGCAGATTGACTTCATCCCTAAATATGAAATACATTTTTATAGGCGTAGAACAACATACATAATAAAACATATTAACCAAACTATTGTAATATGTTGACTATCAAATTCCAAAGTATCACTCTCTATCCACTGGCCTTGGTGTACTTCCCCTATCTCTCTGTTGCGCATATGGATGATGAGAGTCATTAAAAAAGCAACCCTGTCATGGATGTTCATCAGATGCAGAGGTGTGTCATTGAGTTCCGTCATGCATAAAAAAAATAAAGTGATCAATTCTTTACTGAAGCTGATGAATTTGGTATCAGCAGAGTGATGAGACTGGTTCGTAGATTTCAGAAATATGAGTTACAAAGTACGCAAAAATAAACTGACACATTCATCGCAACAAAGTGCACAGTTAAATGTGTTGGGGAATAAATTCTAGAAAACTAAATGTCTCTCGTATTTTGTGTACCCCTACCGTCTTTATAGCTCGTAAAATGTTATGACATTTTTTAAACGCAACTTAAAAAAACATAGGTGATATTACTCTTGGAACGACCGTAGTAATTTTAAAAAATGTGACATTACTTTTGAAACGGCCTTCATCGTTTTAAAAATTAGGTGTCCTTAGTTTTGGAACGACCCTCGTCATTTAAAAACTTAGGGGTCATTAGTATTGGAATGACCGTCGTCATTTGAGAAATTAGGTGTTATTAGTATTGGAATGACCCCCGTCATTTAAAAAAATAGGTGTCATTATTATGGGAATGTCACCCTCATTTTAAAAAAATAGGTTGCATTACTTTTGGAACGACCCTCATCATTTAAAAAGATAGGTGCTATTAGTTTTAAGACGGTTATTGTGCATGAACTATCAATAGTCATATCAATTTGCCATAAATATTGGATTATTCGTTTAGATAAACGCATTGAAAATAAGCAAAGTCGTTTTATTTATTTATTTTTAATTATACATGACTATTTTTTGTTATAGTTTTTGTTTTGAAACAAAAAGAAATAATATCATTATGCAAATCATAAAATGATAAATAAATTATGATTCCTATGTTTAAATATTTTCTTTGATTTTATTCTTTTGAATATTGTTGATGAAATATTTACATTGCGCACAAGTAAAAGATGTCGATTAAAAACAATTTGAGCAAATACAAATATGTATCAAAAATAGCCATCATATATTCATTCATATTTATGAGAAAAAACATCCAGCGGTTATGTAATCAAGGTTGAGATTGAACGTATAAAATGGCAAATGTTTCACTCTGAGCATGTGTACAAACTAGCAACTGCATTAGTTAGCAGAACCAACCAAGTGAAGTTAGTGGTATTTGTATTGAGCGAGAAAATATATTAATTAGTTTTTACTAATGAAATTTGTACGAGTGTTTCTGTTTGTATGTTTGATTTCTTTTTACCTTCTGGTATATGTAAATGTTTGTAATTGGATCAGTAAAATAAATTAAATAGAGAAAACATGCTTGTGTCCAAAAGAAAAAGAAAACAAAAAAAAGTAATAAGTAGTAGATAAAGGGAAAAAAATAATCGATACAAAGTATATGTCGTGGCCATTGCAGTAGAAAAAACAGATATTATAAATTGGAAGAAATGAGTATTCTGCAAATAAAATGGTACCAAAGAAAATGTGGGAAAAAGTAAATATTTAAAGATTGAATAAAACAATAAAATAAAATGAAAAAAATACAAGATTCATTTGGAAAATAATGTCCAGAATGTAACTGGGCACTATGGGTATATAGAACCTTAAATAAACTAATAAAAAGCAAATGTTATTATAAAACATTTAGACAATAGAAATGTTATCAATAAAAAGGTTATATTTGTTTACAGTAACATGGCTTATCTTAAAGGAGATGCTGGAAATGTCCTTCATTGACATCTAATGCATTATTTTCTATTGCATAGCACCTTTTCGGACATCCTGTATCTAATCAGACGGAATGGATAAAAAGGATTGCAAATTGCATTGTTAAGATACCTGAATTTATGCATTTAATACCTGAAAGTCTAATATCTCTTTTTCTGATATTGACGGAAGCAATTACTGTCAAGGATGTACGGAAGAAGGAGATATGTGACATTGAATTCTTAAATAAAAAAAAATTAACTGATCAACATATATCGAACCTGTGGATGTTTACAGAGCCGATGCAGTTGATGTCAGCATAGTTAGTAGATGGGTTGGTTAATTTCAATGCAGTGACAGATATGTCATTTACCAAGCGGGTCCCGAACACGAAAATAGACCACCACTTTCATCGCTGGCAAAATTATTTATATTTCTACATTTTCATCACTATTCTCAATGCGCTTTTACCAGCGATAAACTGGGTGTAAAATTATTGCATCCAGATCGAACTTTGTCACTCGCATCTCTATCACCATTTATTATAATCGACAAACTTATCTCCGAACTGTGGTGACATTAACTGCATCGTCTTCGTAAACGTTCAACGGAACCTGCTGAATATTGACCGGTTCACATTTTACTGCATGGCGAAATTTAATGACGCACCTTTGTTTCAGACACACATCCGTGACAGGGGTAAATTTCTTAGAGTATCACGCCGTCAAAACTTGCAACGGAGAAATTAACCCTTCATATCATAAACGCATGACTTCAGTCGTCATAATGCAATTTGCAATCTCTTCTGATCCATTCAGGTAGACTTTAAAACAAAATAGGGGGCATTATTTTTGTAATAGGAGGTATTATATCAAATAAATAATAAATATTATGTTTATATAGTTCTAAGGGACATTTATCAGATTGAAAAGAGAAAAACATCTAAATTTATATCTTTATATTGATTTGAATATTTTGTAAAAAACTGAGAAAATACAAGAGAACGTGACGTAAACATTGTCGTTGTTTCTTGATAAAGAAACGTCGCCACAAACCTTTTTTTAATAACAAAATGTGGAAAGAAGCCTTTATTGATTAAAGGTGAATCATAGAAAAAAACACACTTTTTTATTCATATGAGAAAATAAACTTTGATAATTTTTGTTCCTTTCTCAATTGAACTTTCTCAATTGAATATATTCAGCTATTTCCGCACACCAATCTTTTTATTTGTATTACTATAAGTGAATCAGTCTGTTACTCGTGAGTGAATCAGTCTGTTACTTGTTATCAACCTCAACTAATATTTCTATACTTATTTCAGCATTTCTGTTACATGCTTATTTTTTTTATCTTACTCTATTGTGTCTATTTCCTCTATGTATTACTTATTCAAATACATTGTTTAAATCTGTATTCACGTTACTATTTTCTAATTAATTTTTTAATACTCAGGGCAGGTGTGGATCTGTAACTTTGTAGAGCAACTTTTCTAGTAGCTCATCAAGATTAAGGACAACACTAATTACTAACCGATCTGGAATATGATGGGTACGTAAAATAGCCTTGTTTGGTGCCTCGACATTTATATACTGTATCTTTAAGCTTTCAATAGAAGGTTGCGTTTAACCCCTGTGCAATTATTTTTCAACTGTTTAACTATTATTTCAATGGTAGATAGTAAAAGTGTGTAAAATTCTGTTTCAACTGGAAGATCCTTCTCGAGGGTGATTTTTTTTCTATTATAACTTTCAATACGTATCGGGTGTATTCTGAAACAACACCTATATAAGAACACTCCCAGACACATAAAATATAATTGTGAGAATTTTCACGAAGTTTTATTTATAATTTACTGCAAACACAAACACAAACACACAATCACATAAGGTTAGAATTAAAAGCAAATTTTTTCTTAACTTATAACATAGTGCTGCGCAGCTGGTTTGACTTCGTTATGACACGCAATTTTTTTACCCTTTAAAACTGCGAGTGGGGTCCAAACTTACAACCCACGTTGTGCAAAATAAACAATCCAATGATACAGTTTTGTGTTCGCATTACCAATTTTTGCGGTTTTACTCTCAATCAAAGAGGCGGTTTTTCTTTCAAAATTGAATTTTTCGATTATCAGTTTTCGATACTTAAAATGCGTATTCCGAAACAACACATATCTAAGAAGACTCCAAGAACACAAAGTAAAGCCTTGTACATTTCAAAATTTTCGTAAAAATATTGAATATGAACGCATAACTGCAGGTTCGAATGCCACTTTGGGTTTGGAATACTAACAACATTAAGTGTCAATGAAGAGATTTAATTGAATATCAATAGCTGTCTGGCATTAGGTTGTAAGTAATACAAGATTTTTTGTTAAATCATAACGTTATAATTTGATAGAAATATGTTTGTTTTTTTTCGGGGTGTGGGGTTGCCTGGCTAAAATTTTCTAAGTTTCGCGCCCGAATATGCTGTCAGTGTATAAATATAAAAAAAACGAATAAAAATGAAAAAAAATAAATCAAAAATAATTTAGATTTAATCGAATAAAGAATAACAAATTGCCCGGGAACAATGAACCCGGTGAACAACGGTAGAATAAAAAAGATTATAAAAATAAAATAAAGAGAATATTTAAAAAATAGTAATGAAAAAAAAAGACGTTAGGAAGGAAAAGGAATAAAAGAACAATTACAACAAACAAAACAAAAAGGAATCCCGATTTATTTCGCTCGTTTTTTTTCCTTTAGGCCCAAATTGAAAATGGTCGACAATGAGAACAGCGGCTGTTCTGACATTGTCTATTACTGCGTTGTTATTGCTTTAATGTGATTGTTATTACGGATACAACAGATGCAGTCTTGAATTGCCAAGAATTAATAATGTCATGCCAGACAGTTTTTCCCTAATTCGTTTTTTGTCTCTTTTTTTTATCATTAGTTTCAACGGTTTTTTATGGTATTTTTTTCTCTCTAGTATTATTGTTACACTTCTGAATTGTTTAGTATTTTTAGAAGAGCAAAAGTTTTGTTTTATCGCAATAAAAATAGACATACATAGAAAACAAGAACTTTTAGGGATTAAATTGCTTTTCTTAGCGAATCCAGATTTCTAAGCGTAACTGTAGAAAATAAAAGAGATTGATGTATGTTTTGACCAACTAAAATGCAGGTTGTATTTAAATACCACGAACATGCTTTTGTTGTAGAAAAACATACAGAATTCATTTGATATACCTCAGTAATACTTTACTTAATATAATTGTATTACCTATGAATTAATATGCTTGGATGATACGACGGTTATCAACCGTTAACCACTCTAAATGCGATTGAAACATTTCAATTTGCGAATAAGTAATTGTTCGAAGTTCGTCCTTATTAAATTTGGTTTCATGTTTAATGGAATATAAATTCATTTATTTCTAACTAGCAGAATACTGCGGCAACGCCCGCGCAACACATAAAATATTTCGTGTGGATAAAAATATATATGCATTTAATGCAAAATCTTGTACAGGTTTTAACATAGTACCGGACAGCTGTTTCAATCTAATTGGATCTCATTAGTGAATCTTGTTAAC